>APFE030051939.1:119429-133815 GCA_000404065.3 Pinus taeda | reverse complement strand
TGAGCATAGAGTGTATTTAAACAAATTCTAAGCTAATCTTCTTTTCTGTTGTTTAGATGGTAACTTATGAATGGAAAATAGAGGTAAGAAGCACTTATTGAGTTATGTAACAGCACGAGAATTCCATAATCACTCTTCAACCAGTAAACACAATGAACAATCCATTCTCCAAAGCTCATAAGCAGTCTTTGATTATAGAAACTTCTCAGGTATTATAGTGCGAGTCTCTCCTGGAGCAAAATCAGCTAAAGATAGATCCTTTACTAACCAACCAACCAACCCTTAATACAGTATTCAGGGTTGTCTTTATAGTGCAAATATCTCAAAGTATTTATTACAATTGACCTAAAACAGGTCTGCAAAAAGAGCTTTTCTAAACCTAAAATTGTGCGAAAATTAAATGCAGGTAAATATCTATTTAACTGTGTCAGAGGTAGCTGGAAAAAAGAGTGCAATGTGGCCCTTGGAGGCTCGATGCAGTACTGCTGGAATAAATATGCTTTGGGATTTGAAGTTCTGTTCTGGTGTGAGTTAAATCTGCAATAACCATGATTTGAGAGTTTTGAGTGGCCTCGCCCCTTTCTTTGACTTTGCTGGAAGGTATTTAATTTTCACCTGCTTTGGGCCACTGTTAAGATCTTCGTTGATACTCTTTGCCGCTGCATTGATGGTCTCCACCGCTTACTGATACTCTTTAACGTGCTTTCTCTCTGTAAATTTGATTTGATACTCTTTAATCTCTGTCGCTGGTCTCTTCCTGTCTTCAAATCGATTTAATTTGGCAAAATTGGGCAATTTCGGGCTTTTTCGGTGCAAAACGGGCCAAGGAATCAAAAGATTCCCTAAAGATTCCCCAATATGGCCTATTTCCCGTAGCGATGCGCGATTAGCACTTCGCGTTAATCGCGCATCGAAAACTGCCTCCGTTTCTCATTCCGGAGCTCTGAAGCTCGACTTTTGCTCTTGCGCGAATTTTCGGTTTTTTTGCTGCTGACGTCAGCAGTATGGCGGATGACGTCAGCATGCTAACGTCAGTAGTGGGGTCCTTTGGTACGGATGTGACATCAGCACGCTGACATCATCAAGGTGACATGGCAGTACGGCGGGGTGACGTGGCAGGAATACGTGGCAGGGTGATGTGGGCCGGGCGCAGGCTGGGTGAGGTGACTTGGAGGCGATGTGGCAAGGTGAGGTGGCACTCCTGTTACGTGAGGGGAGGGCGGTTTTACCTGTGCGTAGGACTGCCTTTGGTACGGAGGTGGCTTCTATCAGAGGCGGCCCGATGCAATGGGAGGCCGCCACCTGTCCCGGTGTACGACGGTAAAACCGTCGGACGTCGGGTGGTAACCTACCACCACAGTCGGGCACGCGATGTGAATAAGGACCGTCGGATCTGGGGGAGGCGATCCGACGGTGGATGGAAAAGGGAGATGCGCGGGGTTTAGTAAAGGCGTGCACGCGTTAAAGGCTTATTTTTTCGTGGCGCTGTGGGTTTTAAACTTTAGAAAATGGACAAACTGTGTTTTGCGCGGTGAAAATTTATCAAACAAACATTAATAGTTTTCACAGAAGAATGTGCGGGGAGGGTTATTAGCCTTTGGAAAGGGTTTTCTTAGTGTTTGGAAGGGGTCTAGACACTTGGGAGTGGAAATTTTTTGCAGAGGGAGGGTTCTTACTAAAGTCCAGGTGACTTAGTAATTCTCAGTGAAGTATTTATGGTTGTATTTCAACCAGGGGGAGGGGATATTTACATAAGGGGGTTCTCTACATAGTTTTAGTATGGGGATAGGGAAAATATAGGGAGTTAAATAATAGTGTCAGTAATTAATATGGAGATGACAAGAAAGTGCTAAGTTTCAGAAATCTTAGGCTTCAAAGGGGAGATAGAACCTTATGGAGAAAGTATGGATCTTCTTTGAGTGAAGCAGATCTTCACCCAGGCTAATGACATGAAAAATGATGAAACTATGAGATATCAAGCAGATATTGACCTCTTTTTGGGGAAATTAGTTAATGATTTGGGGGAGATGGAGAAAGGGAAGTTAGTTATGCCTGTTTTGAGCTTCATACTCTTCTTGTTGTTTGTTGGTTGCCTTGGCTGTTGAGACAATTTCATGGGTATTGGCAACCGATTCCTCATTGATGTACGTTCCTTGCTCCAAATATAATAGCTTATCATCAGTCAGAGGGCAGGTGTTATCATTAAATAAAATAAAAGAATCCATATCGGAATGGATTGAGTAAATTGGAAAATTTTGGGGCTTTTCCTCACTGCTTACCACATATTTCATTAATGTTTCTCTATATAGTCTCTTTGGTTGCCCAAAGATAGATATAGTGGCATAAGAGAGGTCGAGTTGTAGGGACCCTTGCAATTTTGCTCCCCATGATCTGGATAGGAGCATGCCATACTTTGTGGGAATGTCGGCAAGTACTGCGTCCATTAAGATTGTCTTGTTGGGGAATTGGACTAGAGAGACACAAAGGTCTTTGATCAAGCCTAAACATTTGACTTGACTTGAGTCAAAGGAATACAGGCCTTTGTACTGTCTTGTGACATCAAGGTTCAACCTTTCCATTACAGCTTTGGGCATAAGGTTACGTGAGGCACCTGAGTCAAACATAGCATTATGCAGTATTTTGTCATGTATGTGCAGACTGACATAAAAAGGTGGAACATGTCCATATGTTGATTTTCCGTTAACTTCTGGAACAAACAGCAGCTCCGGGGTATCATCTAAAGCATTCACATCATCCCTTACCTCTGGTAGTTGAAGTGACCTTTGAATTTGTTGCCTATATACATCATTTTTGGCAAGTTCTGAGAGGGGGATGGATATCTTGAGTTTTCCAATCTCTTCTTCTAAACTGAATGGTTTTTCCAATGAGTTCTTGGCGTTGATAGTGGCGAATTTTTCTTTTTCAGGCATATTCTCTATGTTTTCTTTTGGAATGTCAATGTCATGAGGTATGACAGTTTGTGGTATTTCTGTTTTGGGAAGATTTTTAGGAGTGCTATTCAGATCTTCTTTTGGGGAGGAGGGAGGTGGAGGCTGATCAATAGGAGAGTGTGTGTCTGTTACATCCTCCACAGTTACCTGATGAGGGTTTGGGACAGAGTTGTCAGCTGGTTATTGATGGTGATAATTTCCTTTAATTTGTTGAGCTGTTTTGCTATCTTTTGTTCGCTAGTGGGGGAACATCAATGGTCCTTGTTCTTAATTGTATTGCTTGTGTACCTCGTACACAGCGGTATCATAGCCTTGTTTAAAATCGAAGGACTCTCCCGACTTGGTGTGAAATTGTTTTGCATCAGGGTATAGTCGGTCTTCTTCAGTAAGAAAGATTTGTTGTTCATTTTCTGAATCTATCAAGTTCATATGAGTCCCATCTGCGGGCTAAGTGGATGTAGATGTCTCCACATATTTTTCTTGGAAAGGCGGCCTAATATCATGGTCGGGACTGGCCCTTCCAGCGTTTGTGTTCTGAGTTTTTCTGAAGTTCGGGTTCCTTATGGCATTGGGCGGTTGACCTTCCCATGACGTTTTCCTCTCAACATTGTCTACTCTGTCTCCCAGCCTGTGGATGCCACTGATTATAGCATCTAGCTTCTGATTGAAGGCTGAGGGTTCTTCTTTGAAAGTGGTTCTTCTCTCAATTCTAGCTCTGTTTCTTTTAGCAATTAGATTTGCCTCCACACTAACAGCAACATCTTGCATTTCTGCAAGGCTTTGAGGGGCTCTTTCCCTTAACTGATATGCCATCTCATCATCAAATCCATCAGGGAATTTGTACAAAGCGAGATCAGGTGGAGGTCTTAAATTTTGTGGTATTGCATTGTAAACATTATTAAACATTGCACAGTAATCCAAAACTGTTTCCTGAGGTCCTCTTTTGATAGTATCATACTCAGATAGTATGTGTAGAGGATCTTTCTTTTTCTCCCATCTGTTAATAAATGCCTGGTATAAGGCTTCAGGGTTTAATATGGAATTGGGTGTAAGTGCCCTAAACCAGGTTCTAACATCACCGGTCAAACTTTGGACAAAAATCTTCATTCTTACACTGTCATCATCAATTTCATAACTGTCGAAATAATCCTGCATTTTCTTTGTATGTTGTAGGGCGGTGCACGAGTTCGTGCCATCAAAATTGGTGATTTTTGACTGGTAGTCCTGAGGCATAGCCCCGGGATTAGCAGGCAACTGTAAGGGCGCATATCTAGCCATGATGATGGGGATAAGTGGAAAAACTAGGGCAGCTGGGATAATAGGAACAACCGGGGTAGAAGGAGTAGTAGTAGTAATAGGAGTATGGGATGGAGGTGTAGAAGAGTTGCTTGGAGAAGGGGGTGAAGAACCAGGGGAACTTGGGGTTGACCGGAATAAAACTTTGATAGGGGTTGGAACACTGCTTGGCTGAACTGTTTCAGGACTCGCAGCAATTGGGTCTTCTTTTTGCTTTTGTTTTCTAATGATATTAGGGATTAAATTCGGATTTTCAAAAACAGCTGGGCGATTTGGATCAGGATTTGATCGTGTATTACGCGTTTGCTTCCTAGGAGCTAGCTTCTACTCTATTTTTTGGGAATTTTCTCTAAAAAACATAGGTCGACCGAAGCTTTCAAAGGTCGGTTTCTTCCTCTGTGGGGCTGCAGACTGGTTTAGTGACATTATCTAAGGAGGTCCCCAGCGGAGTCGCCATTATGTTATCTGAGGAGTTCCCCAGTGGAGTCGCCATTATGTTATCACTCAGGTTGTCCCTAGGCTATTGTAGGGATACGGCCAAGGTAACCACAAACCAATCTTTGGATTGCAGGTTCTAGCCCACCTGCAATCAGAGAGGGCTCTCTCTTAATGATTTAAATTTGTTGATGATTTTAGGCTAGCTTTTGTTTCAGGGGTTTTTGTTTGTGTTTGGATGGAAGGAAAATGCTTTCAGGCAGAGACGCAATTCATGAAGTGATAAGTTTCAAACCATTGGGCATGGAGTCATGGGTTAGGATTATCAGTGCGTTTTCTTGGTCACAAGAGAAATATGAAGCAGGATAGCTGCTCATAACACAATATTCAAACTAAAGGATGATTGATACGTAAGGAATGAGAGGCACTTAAGAATCTCTCACTCAGCTTAACAGAGGGAAGGATGATCTCTATCTAGGGACAATGAAGAATCCCTGGATAACTATCTAAGGTTAGGGCAAACATGAGCCGTGTGGAATTCATATTTATGCCTAAACAGAGGAAAACATAAAGAAACAACAGAAATTGAGCATAGAGTGTATTTAAACAAATTCTAAGCTAATCTTCTTTTCTGCTGTTTAGATGGTAACTTATGAATGGAAAACAGAGGCAAGAAGCACTTATTGAGTTATGTAACAGCACGAGAATTCCATAATCACTCTTCAACCAGTAAACACAGTGAACAATCCATTCTCCAAAGCTCATAAGCATTCTTTGACTATAGAAACTTATCAGGTATTACAGTGCGAGCCTCTCCTGGAGCAAAATCAGCTAAAGATAGATCCTTTACTAACCAACCAACCAACCCTTAATATAGCATTCAGGGCTGTATTTATAGTGCAAATATCTCAAACTATTTATTACAATCGACCTAAAACAGGTCTACAAAAAGAGCTTTTCTAAACCTAAAATTGTGCCAAAATTAAATGCAGGTAAATATCTATTTAACTGTGTCAGAGGTCGGTGGAAAAAAGAGTGCAATGTGACCCTTGGAGGCTCGATGCAGTACTGCTGGAATAACTATGCTTTGGGATTTGCAGTTCTGTTCTGGTGTGAGTTAAATGTGCAATAACCATGATTTGAGAGTTTTGAGTGGCCTCGCCCCTTTCTTTGACTTTGCTAGAAGGTATTTAATTTTCACCTGCTTTGGGTCGCTGTTAAGATCTTCGTTGATACTCTTTGTCGCTGCATTGATGGTCTCTGCCGCTTACTGATACTCTTTGACGTGCTTTCTCTCTGTAAATTTGATTTGATACTCTTTAATCTCTGTCGCTGGTCTCTTCCTGTCTTCAAATCGGTTTAATTTGGCAAAATCGGGCAATTTCGGGCTTTTTCGGTGCAAAACGGGCCAAGGAATCAAAATATTCCCCAATATGGCCTATTTCCCATAGCGATGCGAGATTAGCGCTTCGCACTAATCCCGCATCGAAAACTGCCTCCGTTTCTCATTCCAGAGCTCCAAAGCTCGACTTTTGCTCTTGCGTGAATTTTCGGTTTTTTGGCTGCTACGTCAGCAATATGGCGAATGATGTCAGCATGCTGATGTCAGTAGTGGGGTCCTTTGGTACGGATGTGATGTCAGCATGCTGATGTCATCAAGGTGACGTGGCAGTACGGCGGGGTGACGTGGCAGGAATACGTGGCAGGGTGACGTGGGCCGGGCGCAGGCTGGGTGAGGTGACTTGGAGGCGACGTGGCAGGGTGAGGTGGCGCTCCTGTTACGTGAGGGGAGGGCGGTTTTACCTGTGCGTCGGACCATCTTTGGTACCGAGGTGGTTTCTGTCAGGGGCGGCCCGATGCAATGGGAGGCCGCCACCTGTCCCGGTGTACGACGGTAAAACCGTCGGACGTCGGGTGGTAACCTACCACCAAAGTCGGGCGCGCGATGTGAATAAGGACCATCGGATCTGGGGGAGGCGATCCGACGGTGGACGGAAAAGGGAGATGCGCGGGGTTTAGTAAAGGTGTGCGCGCGTTAAAGGCTTAATTTTTCGCGGCGTTGTGGGTTTTAAACTTTAGAAAATGGGCAAACTGTGTTTTGCACGATGAAAATTTATCAAACAAACATTAATAGTTTTCACAGAAGAATGCGTGGGGAGGGTTATTAGCCTTCGGGAAGGGTTTTCTTAGTGTTTGGAAGGGGTCCAGACACTTGGGAGTGGAAATTTTTTGCAGAGGGAGGGTTCTTACTAAAGTCCAGGTGAATTAGTAATTCTCAGTGAAGTATTTATGGTTGTATTTCAACCAGGGGGAGGGGATATTTACATAAGGGGGCTCTCTACATAGTTTTAGCATGGGGATAGGGAAAATATAGGGAATTAAATAATAGTATCAGTAGTTAATATGGAGATGACAAGAAAGCGCTAAGTTTTAGAAATCTTAGGCTTCAAAGGGGAGATAGAACCTTATGGAGAAAGTATGGATCTTCTTTGAGTGAAGCAGATCTTCGCCCAGGCTAATGACATGAAAAATGATGAAACTACGAGATATCAAGCAGATCTTGACCTCTTTTGGGGGAAATTAGTTAATGATTTGGGGGAGATGGAGAAAGGGAAGTTAGTTATGCTTGTTTTGAGCTCTTTCACATAAAACTGCCTGGTGATTGTGCCCTGAGTAGAGAAGACACCCTGAAAACATATAATTGATCAGAAATTAGGATTCTGCAACCTCAAAACTACCTACCCAGCCTACTTACCTAACATTTTTTCTTCTTTTGGTTTGGGTGCACTTCGACTTGCAGACCCATCATTTCAATTTTTCTTTTTATGCCTTCCTATCTACAAACTACCCTTTTTTCTTCCAAGGGCCCAGATTAAGCAGTTGGCTCCTTTATTCTCCGACCTACTAAAAAACGCCAGATAAGCTGTTTGGACAATTTCATTCTCTATATTCTAAAACAGGAAATTGAAACCTAGGGAGACCAAGATTAAGCTGTTTGGACCTCCCTTTAGTTGAAATTTGTACAAAACTGGAATGAATTTTCAAAATTTGGAAAGCAGTTAGATGAACTCTGAATAGCCTTCTTTGCTTGGTGACTGTTTAGCAAATATGGAGCATTGCAACATGCAAAGTATGACATATTTGGCCTGTAAAATGTCAATCATGAAATTTGAGTAACCTGCTGCAGCAGGAGGCTAACAGAACCCTTACTCATACTCATCTTCATTCTTCAAAAGGAACTAGTAAATCACCTTTTTCAAAACTTGATGTTAAATTCTAGTTGCCCATGTATAATGGTGAAGTGAATGCAGAGAAGCTTGATAATTGGATTCATCAGTTGGAGGTCTATTGCAAGATTCAAAACCTTCAAGAGGATGACATAAATATTCAATTATCTTCTTTGAGAATGGAGGGTGCAACACTTGTATGGTGGGAATCAAAGACCCAAAAGGAGATTAAAAAACATTGTAAGATCTCTATTTCTTGGAATGATTTCATTTTTGCAATCAAAATACAATTCTACCCTCTAGCTTATATGCAGAAAGCCATCATGAATTGGCAGAACTTTAGACAGCTAAAACGTCAAAATGTGCAAGATTACACCCAAGAATCTAGAAAAAGGTCTCTGATGTTAGGTGTAGATTTACAATCACATGACACTTTGTTGAATTACATTGGGGGTTTACACAGTTACCTTAGGCATATTATCTTAATTTTTAATCCCAATAATCTAGATGATGTGTATCTTGAGGAAAGAAAGAAAAACACCCTAGAATAAGGTAGTAAAAATCCATTTAAGAGTAAGGGAAAAGAAAAAGCTTTCAAAGGGAAGGAAAAGAAAAATGAATCTATTAAAAAGGAAGGAGAGAAAATTACATGCAAACACTATTCTAGAGAGGGCCACGATGAAGCTCACTATTGGAAGCTTCATCCCGAAATGAAACCAAAAAGAAACAACAACAAGGGAAAACAAAAGACCACTGCAACCACTCAACAGGATTTGGGATCCAATTCGGGTGATAAAACTAGAATCACAGCCATGGGGTCAAAAGGAAAATAATTCATTTACATCACTAGTTCTTCAGACTCGCAAAATGAAACTCCAAATGAAAAGAGGAGAATAGAATTGTTTCACATAAGGGTGATATTGAAACATAACAAGGTTGATACGTTATTTGATAGCGGCACTCAAGCCAATCTTATCTCAGAAAACACTATCAAGAGTTTAAATATGGAAATTGTTCCATATCATAAACTGTATCCACTTGGATGGGTATGTGACAATGCACAATTGCAGGTTACTAGAAAGTATAAAATGAGATTCGTTATTACTGCAAATTTTATAGATGAAGTGGAGCTTGACGTTGCGTCGTTAGATATCTGTGGCATGGTTTTGGGCAGCCCGTACCTTTATGACAGAAAAGCTATCTTCCATCAACATCAAAGCAAATATCATTTATTCAAAATGGAGTAGAATATATTGTGAGAGGTCACAACAAGAAAACAAATATTTCGCTTGTTAATGTAGGGAAGATGAAAATACTAGTGAATTCAAGCAAGAATTTCGTGCTTCTCATGATCAATCCCAAAAATGATGTTGATAATAAAGATTTTGAAGGTTGTGATTCGAATTTGAAATCTGAATTAGTTTACATAGTTAACCAATATGATGAAATGTTTCAAGAATCGAAGGGCTTACCTCCCAAGAGAGGAATTCAACACGAGATACAGTTGTAGCAAGATTGTCCTCTTCCTAACATTGGCATATACAGGATGTCAGTGATGGAAAGCACAAAAATCAAGACGCAAATCCAAGAGTTTTTGAATAAAGGGATCATTAGACCATCTTCCTCGCCTTATGGTTTACCTAGTGTCTTGGTGCCAAAGAAGGATGGAACATGGCGCATGTGCGTGGACTTCTTTGCATTGAACAAGATTACGGTAAAGAATCATTATCTACTACCTTGAATAGATGATTTACTGGATCAATCAAAAGATGCAAAATATTTTACTAAGTTAGACTTAAGAAGTGGCTACCATCAAATTAGAAAAGTTGAAGGAGACATTTGGAAGACAGCGTTCAAAACAAAACGGGGTTTGTTTGAATGGCTAGTTATGTTGTTTGGTTTATGTAATGCTCTTGCTACATTCATGTGTGCGATGAAAGATGTGTTGAGGCCATTTCTTGATGAATTTGTCATAGTCTACTTAGAGGACATCTTAATTTTCAATAAATCCTGTGTTGAACATGTCATGCATGTAAGAAAAGTACTTGATGTCTTGAAAAAAGAACAATTGTATCTCAAGATGTCAAAGTGTGAGTTTGGAAAGACTTCTTTAGTTTACTTGGGTCATATTGTTGGAGGAGGTGAGTTGAAAATATATCCCTCCAAGGTTGATGTCATTGTAAATTGGCCAAGGCCCTAGACAGTTACTGAGGTAAGAATTTTTCTGCAAGCAGCCCAATATTGGAGAAAATTCATTGCTAATTTTTCTCGTATAGCAACTCCTTTGCATGCGTTGACCGGCGTGAAAAAGGTTTTTCAGTGGGGAGGCAAATAGAAAAAGGCCTTTGATGCATTGAAAGAAAAGATTAGTACAGTTCCGATACTTGCACTTCCAGACTTGAGACATTCATTTGACATTCAGACAGATGCTAGTGACTATGCTATGGGTGCAGTCCTCATGCAGCATGGTAAGCCTATCTGTTTTCATTCCGAAAATTTTAATGGTGCAGTGATTAACTATCCTACATATGACAAGGAATTGTATGCATTGGTGCAAAGTGTGAAAAAATGGAAACACTACTTGATGGGTAAGGAAACAACCATTCACACTTATCATCAACCATTGCAATACTTGCAATCTCAATCAAAGTTGCAACAATCAAGGCACTCTCGATGGATGGATTTCCTTCAACAATTCCACTTGGTAATCAAGTATAAGAAAGGTATCTACAATAAAGTTGCTAATATGCTTTCTAGGCTGATTGCTAGTGAAACTACTTTACTCAAGCATAATTCTATTTTACATGAAAGTTATATTGAGAAATATGCATCAAATAATGACTTTCAAGATGTTTATGCAAGCTTGAGTCAAGGTAACCAAGTAGAGGAATTAGATAATCATTTGCATGATAATTTATTGTACCATCTTGGCAAGCTTTGTATTCCACAGGGAGAAAGACTTAACATCATAAGAGAGGCACATACTTCTCTTATTGTTGGTCATTGCCTCTTATGCTTGAAAGCCTGTCTCATTTTATTAAAGTATGTTCATTATGTGCAATCAGTAAGCCTAGTAATAGGAAGTTAGGATTTTACACACCACTTTTGGTTCCTTCACGACCATGGGAGAGTTTTTATATGGATTTTGTAGGAGGTCTTCCATTGTCAAAAAGAGGTCATGATTATTTGTATGTAGTTTTGGATAGGTTCAACAAAATGTGTATTTTGATGCCACGTAAAAAGCAAGTTACAACTGAACAAATTGCTCAATTATTCTTTCAGAATGTTTGGGTGCATTTTGGATTGCCTGCATTCATTGTTAGTGATCAAGATTCTCGCTTTGTGGGGAAATTTTGGTCAAACTTGTGGGGATTCATGGACCCCAAACTGAAAAAGAGTACAACCTTTCATCCACAAACAAAGGTAGTGAACAGAACAGTGATACATCTTCTACGTGGGTATTGCAACAAGCATCCTAAGTTGTGGGATGAATAGTTGCACTATATTCAACATGCTTACAACTGATCCAAGCACTCTTCCACTCAAACTTCGCCCTTTGAGGCATGTATGGGATACCTGCCTAAATCTCCTTTGGATTTTATTTTTGGAAAAGATGTTGCTATTGAGGTAGTTAGTGTGTTTTTGGGGCTAATTTGTAGGATCATTCCAGATGTGGATTATTTTGTGGAACGAATAGTGGGGAAACTAGGAGAAGTCATAACTACTTCATTTTTCCACAAAATTGGTTGCAAAAAGAGACTAGATAGCCATTTTGAGTATTTTGGACTCATTGGAGTAGGTTTCAGAATCATTTGAGCATTGTAAAAATTGATTTTTACACTTTTGAGCATAATAGAGAGGCCCAACCCATTGGAAGGGGGACTAAGGAGGTGTAGCCCAAGAGGGGTGAACTCCTTTATCATGTGCTTGTTGTAATGTGCTTTTGATGATATTTTCTATATGTTTATGTTGTTTTTCAGTTTCTAGTTTATGTTAAATTTCTCATAAAATTAACATAGAAACTCTTCATTTTACTTCCAAAAATTGAAGAATCCTTGAGCACAATGAAAGAATTTTGTTTATAATCTGAGGAAGATCTTAACACCTCAAACTAATATTCTAAATCAGGTCATCTTGTCCCAAAGGAAATTGCATGTTTCTATGACTAGCTCCCCATTCATAATGCTCTCGCCTTTGCAAGTCTGAGAGGCTTTGCATATGACAACATTTACTTCTACTTGCATCTCCTATGTTGTGACAAGCCTTTCGTTATCAACTTTGAAGCTCCTTATTTCAGCTCTTAAACTCCTCAAAGTGCCCATCCAATTAGGAGAGTCTACCTCCCCTCATTGTCCAACTGATCTTGCCTCTTCATCTGTCCTTTCTTCTTCATATCCATGATGTGACTTATCAAAACTATATTGTACCTTTCTACTCTTCATTCCTTGGTCCTTTGGTTCTATACTATATCATCCTCTGTTGTTCATATGGTTGTTAACCTTCATGTGTTTTCATACACACACATAATTGTTAAATTTTAACAAATCTAAAATGCATAATAAACATTATCATCTTGGGTTGGTATTGGAAATCTGTTGGTGTAAAGCTAGCTACAACATTACACCTTAGTTAGCACATTAGAATCAATAATATCATATCCATCAATAACACCATGTTACATGCCTATGTTCATCACCATGTTACATGCATATGTTCATCACCATGAAGACACACTATATAGTGGAAATGTTCAATATACTCAACAGTTAGGTTGCTAATGCTCATCATGAAAATTTAAGGCCTCGTTGGATCTTCAAAGGTCTAGTATCGAGCCTTCACTTGGTTAATTCTGTGATAGAGCCCACCCATTCCAAATGTTGAACCTGGATGCTTTGATACCACTCTGTAACATAACCCCTACTATCCCTAGCCCCAACTAAGGGTAGAAGGAAGTAGTCGCTATACTATCCCAACCTCCAAAGTCCAATTATGGAAATGGGGTCTAAATTTTTTGACCTTTTTTTACTTTTTCAAAACCCAAAATGAATGATATCATTATTTTTGTCTCATCAAAACATTTCCAACAATATAAAAGTTGCCTTGATCTGAATCCCAAATTAAAAGATAAGGTCAATTTAGTCTTGACCAATCAAAGAATGTCATGTCATCAGGTCTGCCAATTGGCACCCACATGGCTATCAGATCCAACTACCATGCTACCATGTTGGAAGTGTTACATTAGCTATCGACCCATTCATATAGGTGTCACGAACTAACATGTCCCATGGCAAACCAAGTCCATCATATAGTGCTTGTTACACACACACACACATATATAATGTGTGTAGGTGCAGGCCCCTCCAAGGCCATGTCTCGACATTATCCCATGCAGTCCCTCTGTTGAAACTTCTGGGGATAATTCTTTCGGGGTTACTTGGATTTCCCCATGGAATCTTCCTTCAATGTGGCTCTTCATTATTTGTTGCAACATTGCATGCAAGTGCCAATCCTTGCCATGACATATAGTAGATTAAATCTCAGGACTTTCTTGTGAAATCCCCTGTTAATTCTTTTGGGTGAACCTTAGAGGGGGATGTGGATCCTTCGTGGTCATACCACTAACGTGTGTCAATGCCATTAGTTATCGCAACACATTCAGGCTCCATCATGCCATGTCATCATGGTTCCATTGGAAATGTTTGGGGACAAGGCACCAAGTGACATCAATACCCCTTATTGTTGGGGTGATGCCACCTTCCATATTGCCCCACCTTACGTGTGCCACATGTCACCTATTTTGAGGTCACATGGACCCTTAAACCCTCAATTATGTGTGACACATGTCTTACTTCTTGAGACACCATGTGGTTCTTAGGCCATGTCATCGACCATGTTGGACATGTGTACCACCTAGTCCTCTGAGGCACAGTCAAATCAAATGTTCATGTTATAATAGTTTTTGGGTTCCTCCACCCTATGCAACAACACTTAATATTTGGCCCCCACTGTGCCAATTCATCCCAGGAATAAAATCCATATAGTTTCCCCTTATATCTCCCCTCAAAATCTCTAGGGTACCAAACCTCCAACACATGTGGGCGACTCTAAGCTTAAGGTATTTGATGGATGGTATTTTTCTCGCCTATGCCCTTGGACATGGCCCCTGGCCATATGGTGTTTACAACATAAGTCTTCGTTCTTATTTGGCCCTAGACCCACAGCATAAGTATAAGGTTTTAGGCTCTTCTATCCTCAGTGCTTGGTTACACCACTTGCGCATATGGACAAGGCCAAGTTCCTTAATGCTTTGAACTTCACCCTTGCTCGTTTCCATATATGTTTAGATAGGCGTAAAGCTTGGATCTAGTTGTTTTTCAAGGGATTATCCCTTAAAGCCTAGTACTGTTAGTGCACTTTTGAAGAGCCCTTATCTTAGTAGGTCTCTGACACACAGTTAATAGATACATACACTTATAT
>APFE030051939.1:96223-109050 GCA_000404065.3 Pinus taeda | reverse complement strand
GCCGCAGGAGACGCCGCAGGAAGCACCGCAGGAGGCGCCGCAGGAAGCGCCGCAGGAGGCGCCGCAGGAGACGCCGCAGGAGGCGCCGCAGGAGACGTCGCAGAAGGTGTTCTGGGTTTAGTTTTCTGTTATTGTGGATCTGGTTATTTGGGTGACTTTTTGTCCAAAGAAAAAAATCAGTAACCTTTTATTAAAAATACAATGAAAAGTTACACTTTCAAATGCAGCTGCCACAAGGGCACTAGTGCTGACGCACCCAGGCGCAGCGTTAGAAAACTAACGCGAACAGAGAGAAAGAGAAAAGAAAGGAGAGAGAAGGAAAAAAAGGGAGAAAAAAACCCCAGCATTGAGCAAGACTCAAGCATCAAGTTTTCCGCCCCTTTTTCTTTTCGACCTTGCGCCACTCACCGAGAGTGGGCTCGGTCGAAACAATGACTAACTGAGATGGATCGGTCAGCTGCCCTGATTCTTTGTCTGAGTCTGATGTATCTGAATGGTGTTGCCGTTTATTTCCTCCTGTGCTCTGATCCACGCTTGTCATCTCTGTTTTGCCATTCTGGGTCTCTACCTGATTTATATGTGGCTGTGGCTCCTTGTTTGCTGCTGTATTTTCCTTCTGGTTTTCTGTTTCAACTTGCTCTATGGTGATATCATCCTCTTCTGCCTCTGTTTCTTCCTCTCCTGATACCGAGGGGGCCTTCTTTCTTGTTGTTCTCCTCTTTAAGACTTCATCTAAATTCTGCCATCCTCTGGGCTTCCTTTGTTGTGGCTTGCTCTTGATGGGACATGCTTTGAGCAAATGACCTGTTTGTTGACATCCCCTGCACCTGAATGCTGTATTCTCGTAGTCCAATGGTTGTTTCCACTGAATATTGTTAAAGTTCAGGAAAATGCTTTCAGGTAGGCCTAGACTGAGATCTACCTCAAAGCATATCCTAGCAAAAGTAAAAATTCCTTTTAAATGTCTATCTGTATCAATCTTTAACATTTTTCCAAGGGTATTCCCTATGGCTGTTAAGGTCTTGAAGTGCCAGAAGTGTAAAGGTAAGTTATGCAATCTTACCCATACTAGCATCCTTGATACCACCGTGGTGTTTGCGTCAAAATCTGGAAACCATGGGGTGACAAATAAACCCGCACTGCCCCAGAACCATGGTCCTTCATTGAGAATTTTTTCTTTTTCTTCGACTTCATGGAATATTACTATGAAGAAACCCTTCGAACAGAGGTGGATCTGGCAGTTTTTTGTCCAGATCGTATGGATCCACTAATACAGGGCCTCAGTTTTAGGCCAGAAACCGTTAAATCTACAAATAACAGATTTTTTTTCCAGATCTGAAAAAATGCATTGTACCTCTGGAAGATCCAGCGAGATGGAGGGGCTTTCTGGTATTTGATCCACTATATACTGCCCCGGCGATGGATTGACTACTGCAGGTTCTTTCCCCTTTGGATGAGCTTTCCCTTTGGCTGCATCACGATATGTGCCTGTAGGTTTTGATGAAGAACCCTTTGACCCACCTCGCAAACAATGGTTGAGGGTGATTGTTGAGTCCTGGGCTACCCTGTAATGCTGGAGAGTGAGGTGGTCCTGCATACAAACCCCAGAAAAAATTAAGATTTGAAGGGCAACTAGGATACCCAGTTTGTCTTGGATTTTCTCTTTAAGTTCCATAACCCTCATGCTTCCCCAGGTCTGTAGGCATAAATGTCTGCCTTCTGTTGTTCTGATGAAAACTTGATGTACTGCATCGAGGATGGGGTCTTTGAAGCACTGCGAAACCAGATCACAGCTCCTTCCCCTTTCTGGATCCGCAGCTTTTTCGTTCAAAATTTGCCCAGGGGCTGCCGATCGAGCCCACAGCGAACCGAGATGGATCAGTGGATCTGGAAAACTCCGCGCACCATGGACGCAGGCAGGTATTTCGTGACTGAGGAAAGCGTTCTCCGGAGATTGTAAGCACGATCTGTCAAAAAACAAAAGAGGCGGGGGTCTGTGCTTTGGTTCGGTGGGGTCCTTTTCCACATCGGGTCCAATCCAGGGTCCAGAGGGAGCGTCGAGGACAAAAGAAACCGTGGACGATCGATCAAGCCCTCTGCTATAACTCTGCCACAAAAACTGTGGAAAGAAACCCACATAAAACCCAGAAGACACCACCACATTTCCCCCACGAAATAAGGAAACGCCCTTGCCATTGGAAAATGATCCAGGGCATGCTTGACGGCACCACAGCCAGCCAAAAACTGTAGGAGAACTGCCGGATCCAAGCGGCAAAGTGGCACTGGAACTGCACCGCATCCATGAGGGGAAGAAATACCCCAGCTCCCGTAATCCGTGAATCGAAACAAAAGAGCCCTTACCATTCAGCGGATCTTCTTCACGCCAGAGGAAAACGACTTGGAGGAAGGAAACTTCCAACAGATCCCTGTTCAGATCACAGACAAGCGTGAGATTTGGAGCGATGTCGGCGTAAAACAGGCGATCTGGAACCCTAGATCCAAAAACGAAACTCGCCGCGCCTGTTCTCGACTTAAACATTTTTTCCCTCTTCTTACTACTGGCCGAGGAAGCAATTCGGTTATCTGGGTGACTTACTGGTACTTGATGATCATTTGATATTTATGGATCTAGTTTGAAAATTTATGAAAAGTGGTCCTTGAAAGAAAAGAAGTAGGGGGTTGTAGCTCCCTTCCAGAGAGACTGAGAAAACGAGAGAGAGTTTGTAGCTCTCTGCAGGTTGCAGCCTGCGTACTGGTTAAAAGGACTGCACCAGTACAAGAATCATTGTAAAAGGAGTTTCTAATTTGAAAGAAGATAGAGACATATTGCAGCAGGTGGTTTTCACCCACATTGGGTTTCCACCTTATATCTAGTGTTCTTGGATGTGACTGTCTGTTTTTCTTGTTCATGCTCATTGTTTTATGGTACTAATATGCAAAAATAATTCAAAGTATAAATAAGGAAGAATTGTTAAAAGGACTAGATAATATTGATTCACCCCCCCTCTCAGAATTATTTTCAATAGAATTACCTTTGGTTTCCCAACCAAAAGAAAATGTACTTCTTCTTTCTTGACTTCTTGTAGTAGCTCCCATCCACTCATTAGCAACACAATAGGATTGGATGTTCCTTTGTTGCTTCAACTGGCAAAGGTAACAAGACATGTATTTGGCTATTCTTTTCAAATGTATATGATCTAGGTGGATGTTGGTGGCCATCCACCTATTCCACCTAGACCCCCACCACTGCCTCTTTCATTTTTTCAGTTTACTTAATCGTAGCACAATTTACTATTTTTAGCAGTTTTTTGGGTCCTAAACTTTCGAAGCCGTTTTGAGGTCCTAAGTGACATTTTTCTGGAAATTTTTTTTTTGCAATTTTTAAGGAAATTGTGTCATTGTTGTAGTCCTTGAAGATATCTTTCCAACAAGGTATCATACACGTCAAACAGAGATAATATGACCAAGTTACGACCCTGAGAAGTTGGCTGCCCAACTGACCCCAACGGGGCCCATAAACTCTTGGTGTTACATCTCCTTGGATTAGGATTTTGGTTGTTTAGGGTTTTCTCTTATTGTTGAAATATAAAAAAGGCCCTTAAGCCTCATTGTAACTTAGTTCAGAGGCATGTAGTCACCACATCTCTTCTCAAAGATAAGCTACCATCGCCCGAGCTAGTCTTATTTCCATTTTGTTTGTAAGCATATTTCAGTATTTGATATTAATGAAATGAAATGTTATTTCTATTGCAACTTTGTATTTATGGTTATATCTATAATTTTTTGTCTTCATGTTTAAATCTGGATCAATATAGGTGTTCTTCCTACCATTCTGAATAACCTTTCTATCATACTATCATGGTATTCCTAACGAAATATGACAAACATCCATGGGTATTATGTCACATAATACCTAATCTTTATAGCTTCCAATATGAAACTCCACCTTGAATTGTTCATTCACCAAAATTTGATGTCCTTTTTTTAACCATGATACTTTATAAGCAGTAGGGTGTAGTATTCTCTTCAAATCTAATTTTTCCACCATCTCAGCAGAAACCAAATTATCTATGCTACCACTATCAATCACAACTTTGCAGCAGCTACCATTGGACTTGCATATAGTTCTCAATAATATTTTCCTCTAGGTTGGCTCCTTAACTTCCTTATTTGATTTGATCAAAACTATGTTCATTAATAATGACTCTCCCGCTTCAGGGGTTTCTTCAGTTGTCATTGAATTCACACTTTCTTCTCTTGCTTCTATCACATGTGTACTTCTTTGACATGTTGTATTGTTTCTGGACATTCCCATGACATATGTCCCAACTTTACACTTTGTAACATCTAGGTTGGTAATCTCTACCTCATGAGAAAGATATTCTTCCTCTAAATTCACATCCTCTTGGCGACTGACTACTTGAAGTTCCACCTTATTCTATTGAGGATTAAATTCTTTCTCTACCATCTTGTTGTCCTTTTCCTCTTGTAAGAATTATCCCTCTACTCTTTTGACGTTGTATTCTAGCTATCTTTTCTTTTTCTTTCAAAGAAGCTTGATATGCATCTTCAACAAACCTCAAGAATAAGATACTAATATCATCCTAAATTTCATACTTCAAACCATTAATGTATCTAGCAACCTTATCATCATTTCTTCAATATGACCAGCTCTAATATTTAATTTATAAAATTCTTTGGTGTATTTTTTATTGACATAAAATTTTGTCTGAGATTTTGCATTTGCTTGGAAAGATTTAACTAGCAATATTTAAACATGAACTTACCTTTGAATTTAGCCACCATTTTGTCCCATCTCTTCATCAAACTTGCCTTTTCTCTTTCTATCTACTTTCACTTCATCTCACCGTAGGGCTACATGACCTTTCAATCTTTTCAATGAATACATTACTCTTTTCTTTTCATCAACATCTTCATAATCAAAATATTTTTCCAAGGCATTGATCGAATCCATCAATTCATCAACATTTAAATTACCTTCATATAAAATCACCTCCATCCTTGGTCTAGCACTCATCTTAGCTACCATCTTCAACATTTTCTCTTCCGTTGATCCTTCACCTTCTTCTTCACTAGAATATTATTCTTCTTCCTCACTAACATCTCCCATGCCAACTCCTCTTTTATGGGAAGCATCCAACACCTTCAACCTCATCTAAATGCACCTCATCTATGCTTGCAAGGTTGCATTTGTTATAGGCCTTCCTTTAATTTTTCCTTTCCTTTCTCCTCTATCTTCTCCTCTACATATTTCTACCAATTTTGAGAGAAAATACTATGCTTCGATACCAAAAATGATGCCTTTAATCTCATTTTAATGATATTTCTCCTTAATTGGAGATCAATGCTCTTCAAAGTCCTCCTTAGGGATCTGAATCTCTCACAATGTAGTGAGAATTTTGTATGGAAGCATTGGTGATCAACTTTGAACTCAGATTTTTGCGCTAATTGCGCTTTGTTCAATTCTAAACCCCAAAATTTCTTTAAAGGTAGAAACCAAAATTTAATGGTGTAAACCACAAATTCTCGCGCAATCCCATAATCTAAGATCCATATGGATTTATTGTGCCATAGTACGGAGATACAGAGATCTGAATACCCTTTACAACATGTGATCTAGAGAATTAGATGATCTCTTCTAAGATGATGATCAAAAAATCCATAGATTCAAAGATCTGAATGATCCTTATAGTTCGTGATCGTTATTGATATGGATACCTCTACCAATTTGGATATCCTTTTGATTTGGATATCTTCACAGTATGAATATCTCTTCCAACATTGACTAGTGCTTTGATCAGAATATTTGAGATTCGGCTCCTCGTTCAAATTTGAGATTGGGTTCAAACTGGATATTTTGTAGTCCAGATTATCCACTATGATTTGAAATTTGGTTGATGACTCACCATTCAAACTATTACTATGGCAAAATATCTCTTAGCCCAAATTATCGATTGCATAACGAAATCAAATAGATGACAATCCATGACGTCCTTTTTTATGTTCCTATTAATTGGAAAATATTAGAAAACAGTCCATATTTTGGTAAAGTTTGACATTTGGGATATTGGGCCCGATCCAGTTTGAAAACACTAGATTACGTTGTAATCGGATTTGAAGTTGTGAACCTTGAAATTAAACTTGGAAACTGCCTACCTACAACCATCAATTCTCCCTACGGTAAATAAATAAATCCAATCTGGCCCGTGTTCAATACAACATGAATTCAACCACATAAATACACACATAAATATATAAACTAGTATATTAATTGAAAGAGGAACTATTATAAAAATTACAAGATCAAAAGCACAATCATCCTCTTTCTCTTCTCAGATGTCTTCACTCTGATTTCTCACTCACACACTTCTCCTTTCCAATATCTCTCTCTCAATTACATTGAAAAATATATTACATAGAGCTATCATATCCAAACTCAAAAAAATCAATTTGTTTTGTTAGATTATCTAACATATTCTTAATTTGGCTAAGTTTATCCCTTTTCATAGTAACTAAATGACACTCATCCTATCCTCTCTAACAATATAGATTCCTTCTAGATTTAAAACTAGGAAAATATTACAATATAAACAAAATGTAAGGGAACCAACTTCCTTTAGTAAATGGATTTACCTAAGAAAGTCAAAAATGGTTTTGACTAGTAGATGCTCCTACATTAGCTACCAACATAATTCTCAGATTACCCTAGTTTGAAACATTGGGCACCTTCATTTTAAACACAGAAAAGAAGCTTTTGACATTTCCCTATAAGAAGAAGATGATACTTTAAGACATTGCAATGAAGTCAAATTCAATAGTACCTTCATTAAAAGACTTAAAAGGTATATCAAAGATGATCATATGAGAAAATCAAAAGTTATTTTCAAAGATGGAATTTATTTTTTTACAAAGTTATCATGTATAAAAAAAAGATCTCACTTAAAAAATTAGTCATAGATTACTTGCACAAGTTGAGAATTCCAAGGCTACGAAGTAGAGTTATCAAATATTAGAACAAAAAAAGGAAGATATCGAGAGAGAAATCAAGAAGAACCTATCACTAAAAGTTGAAGAAAATTTCCACATGAAAATCCTTAATAAAATGTTGATAGAAGAAATTAGAACATTAAAATATAAAATTGATAAATCAAAATATGGGTAAATTTCACATCTTAGGACTCGTAATCAAAATCCACTTACACAAATTCAAAGGAAAACATAGTAGTCTTTAGGAAAAATAATCCAATTTAAAGAAAAGAGAACGAACACAAATATAATTAATATGATGGCTCATAAATATGTCAAAATAATTGAAATATAAACATACTCATATTTTTAGTATAAACAATAGAAATTCCAAATGAAAATACAACAATCAACTAGGCAACACCAAGATTTGAAGAGAAAATTAAACCTAAAATAAACCAAGGAAATATTACAAGCATGATAAGGGAAACTCATGCTACAAAGACACCTTATCGACATCCAAATTATTAAGGTAGATATCTTAACTAATAAATGTATCAACATCATTCAGAACAAGAAAAATTAACCTATTTTCCAAATAATGTTGATACTAGTGTCATTAAGTCTCATGATAAAAATTCATCCTGGAAATCAAATGTTCTACAAAGGGTTGGATTAGGATAGTCAAATCTTTTTATAGTTCAATAATTTTGCTCAACACTCAAAGGTTCATATTATGTTCTATCATCAACCATGATGACACCAAGAAAAGATAATGATGCGAAAAAATTAATAGCCACGAAAATTGATGTCAAACGTTTCCAAAAATCTGGTTTAAGGACAAAGCATTTCTTAATGTGAAGGCAATGTAATGGCTATAAAAATATAAATATTAATAATAAGTAATAATTATGAAATTATATGTCTCAAAAGAATATGACTCTTAATGAAAAGATAATTTTGTTTAGGTATATAAATGAAGCCCTTATTTGTAGTCATTAATATCATTTTTCATACATTATTCAAATATATATTTTTAATTGGATTTATTTATTGTAATCCAAATATTTTGGATATTTAACTTGTGAGCTAGGTTGGCTATCATCCAAATGTAACGACCAAACCTGCCTCACAAATTAAATATCCAAAATATTTGGAATAAAAAGTATCCATTTAGGATTAAATTATATATATATAATGGGAAAACGATATGATGATTATAAATGAGGACCCCATATATACACTTAGGTAGGAGTGCCCTTTCATGATCATTTTGTTCTTTTGAAACATTTCATTTCATTATTATTAATTATTACTTGTTAAATTGTGAAACCAAGGCCAAATTCCATTTTGGACAACTCATTTGATGGAGATAGTTATTGCATTGAATTCCTCTTTTCGAGAGGACCAAAATTGACATAATATTCATTGAAATCGAACAAGAAGAAATATGTTTTTGAAGTGAAGCTCACACGTGCAAATTATCAAGGTCGACCACACCACCATGTAGGCTCATGAAGCCCAAGAGACATGTCTTTTGACCCACATTGACTCATATATATAAGAGTGACCTCAAACCTCATTAAGCATCATCACAATTCATCAAATATTCTCTCTCCTCATCTGATTGGGTCGTACAAGTTGCAAGCAACCTATTTTTGTCACACGTGTGAATTTTAGAAGGCATCTTTGACTGGCGTTGACCTTATGTTTTATTTGAGTTTGACCAGCATTGATCGAGGCTCTTTTGACCATATTTGACTGCGAATTTTGGAGAACACTTTATGTTTTACTAGGTCACATTTATTGGCACAGAGATCAAAGACTTCTAGACACTTTGACCTGCGTTAATCGTAGCCTTTTTGGACCGCAGGGCTGATTTCAATTTGATCGAGTTTGATTGTTATTTTGCTGACTGTTTTGGGTTGAATTTGATGAGAAAGGAAGGATGAATTTGACCAAGCTTTACCAAGTTTCAAGTGGGTTGTTTTACTGTTGCGTTGACCACTGGTTAGGGTTGTTTGATTGATGTTGATTGGAAGTAGAAATTGCAAATTTGTCAGGGTTGTTTGTTTGGCATTTTGACATTGGTATTGGATCATCCTATTGTCAAGTAAACTTTGAATTTGACTTCAACATTGTACATTATTGGATTCTACCTCTGCTGAATAATTGATAATAGATAAGAAAAAGGATTTAGGGTTTCCCCATCTTGGGGTTTTTCCTGGCATTAACCAATTATTGGTGTTCTCTTGTCTTGGCTTGTCTTCTACATTTATTGTTTATGTTATATCTACAGTTATTGTCAATGTGATTAATGGTTAATGTGATTGTATTGGAAATAAATTGGAAATTATCATTGGGCTAATAAAAATATATTGAAGTAATTATTGCAAGCATAGAACATATCATTGTTATCTAAATTTAACATGGTATTAGAGCCCAGGTGATGACAAGCCCAAGCAAGAGAGAAAAGAAATCACTAAGATATTTGTTGGACAAAGAATATTTGACAAGTTTCCATGGCCTCTACATCTTACTTCAAGACTGAGGACAAGCTCAATGACAAATCTGAATATCATGCATGGAAGATAACTTTGGACCTGATTTTGGAGGAGCATGAAGTATCATATTGTGTAAGGAAAAGTGGTGGAGCCTCCTTCAAATGCACCTGTTGCTACTAAAACAAATTATAGAAAAGGTGAGGTCAAAGCAAAGAAAAGTTTGATTAACTCCATTCAAAATAATTTGGTTGCCTATATTTCTAATTTGGGAATTTGGAAGGAAATATATAATAAGTTGGTTGGGATGTTCAAAGTGAACAATGCAAGTCAAATTCTCTTTCTCAAGAACAAGTTGAAGGATATCAAGATGGATAAAGGGGAGCCTATCCAATCAAGAATGACTTGTGTAGAGCCTCTAGCTTACACCTCATCATCCACTATTACCTACTGTTTTTCATCACTTACCTCTCTCTTTTGCCTCATTTTCAATGAAAAACCACCCAGATCATTACATTAGATGTCATTAAGCATGATCAAGTGAGCTTTGCTAATGTGTGACTGTTTTGTTTAGATTTTGACATATTTACAGGCATTCCGCAGTCATCTGTTGATTCCGCAGCCATCTGCTGATTCCGCAGCCATCTGATGATCCCGCAGCCTTTTTGTTAATCTCAAGGTTCCACGTGTCATTTTTCCAAATGAGCCACATGGGCACTTAGGAATCAAGGGGCTCGAGGTTCCTGTGCTATTTGTTCAGCCATCCACGTCATCTGTACCTCCGGTCAACAAGGGTCAAGTTACGGTCAACAAAGGCAGCTTAACGGTGATGCGTAAGTTGTTGGGTCACGTCAGTTCAAACGATGACTTGTCTGTGTTACGCGAGTTGTGGGGGACATAATCCAACTCTGGATTCAATGCCCATAACGACCAGAACCTCCAGCTCATCCATGCAAGCTTATGATGTGTTATTGAACCTTAATTACGCATGACAATTAGTTTATTTTTCAGTTTTAGCTGTACACATTAGGATATCTTTCAGATGCCTATAAAAACTTGCGTCTGCGTACGCTTATGTTACTTTTTAGTTGCTGTGTTTTATGAACTTGTTATAATTTTAGTGCATTCCCAGACTCTGTTTTAATAGTGCTGTTCTAAGCACTCTTGACTGTAATTTTCTGCACATGGAGTAATAGAAGCAGTGTTGTTCTGAAGTTTTCAATACCTTGAGTCTTCTTTGGGTTATATGAATGGAGGGCCCCTGTTCATGTTAGCCTTGTATAGTATTTTATGTTCAGCATTTCCTTATTTCCATTTAGCATTTCCTTTTCTTGACACATGTACAGCGTAATTTACTTTCATGTTATTTCATTTCTAGCCTTTATTTTAAGCTGATCAGCATTGTTCTTTTGCAGGTTTTTAACCCGGGATTGCTTGTGTGTTTATGTATTTGCTTTATATATAGTGGTAGTTTCAGTTGACAGATTCAAAGTTGCTGCCTTTACTTTATTTTCATAGCTGATTTTTAGTTTTATTTCTCAAATCTGTCTGCTAACATATGAATGGTCTCTTTATTATAAATTGTCTATCTCTTAGAGATCAGAATACTAGTAACTTGCAGCCGGCTTTGGGTACTTTTTAGACTAATCTTTAACTACTTTCTAATCGTGCTTTACAAAGTACTATGTGTTAGAGACAGAGAGTTAGAAAGAGCAAAACATTATAACTAGTCTTTAAAGTAGATTTTTCTCATTTTTTATCATTTCTTAGACTTATCTTTAACTACTTCCTAATCGTGCCTTACACAGTACTATGTGTTAGAGGCAGAGAGTTAGGAAGAGATAAACATTATCATTGGTCTTTTAAGTGATTTTCTTACCTTTTATTTGCAGCAGCATGAATAGTGTCTAATGCCATTAGAAAGTGGTTCTTTGCTTTTAGTTCATTTTAATTCATTTATTTCCTTTAAGTTTTTCCTTTTCAGCAAGTAGTTAGAAACCACTAATCACACAACTTCACTCATCTAAAATTCACCTTACACACACCATCACTCATCTGTTTATAAACAAATCACTCCATCTTAGGAAGATAAATTAACCACAAACAACACCCCAAACGACAAAAAGCTCTAAGAGGTTGCTTAAGTACATATAGTACACCTCTTCATCAGCTTACGAGCCCCGGGTTGACAATTAATGACATCAATTTAGGAACACTAAATTGACTAAACATTTTGGCGCCGTTGCCGGGGAAGTGAAATTAAGTAGCCATATTCTTAGAAAGAAAAAAAAAACATAAAATTTCAAGGAAAGAAGTTGATAACCTATCAAAGTATGCTCTCCTCTTGCACTGCAAGGTGATCTGAGGATCAGAAAAGAGAAAGTTATTGATTTGGTAGTTTCTTGAGTATGCTCTCTTCTTGCACCTAGAGTGAACTGGAAGATCAGAAAAAGAACTATTAACTTGACTTGAAGAAAATAATAAAAAATGAAATGCATAGAGCTAGAGATTCTAGAGGAAGGTTTTTAGCTAGAGCTCAAAGTTCAATTTTTACAAGTCCGTCTGCTCCAAGGGATAGACAAGAGACACCTCCCGTATCTCCAACCGACACTCCTAGTCCTAGAATTCCTGGAATTCAAGAGCCAAGAGTTGATTCTCCTACACCTTCTATTGAATTTGAACCAGGAAGAGACTCTTCCCTTTCTCCTACAAAAATACCAATTGTAATTGAGGAAATAGAATCATCTGAGGAAGAAGGAGAAATCTCTCCTCATTCACCTTTTGTAGAAGAACCAGAAGATTTTGAAATCCCTAGGAGAACCATCATGGCAGAGGAAGAAGTAGGTGGTAGAGGTAGAGGTAGAGGAGGAAGAGGAGGAAACAATGGAGGAGGTAGAGGTCCCATTGGAGGAGGAAATAGAGATGAGGATAACTCATTTGGGTTTCCTATCGTTGCTGAGGATTCCCGTGCCACCATGAAAAACATATCACCATCTGTCCTCCCTAACTTCCATGGGTTAAGATTTGAGGACCCTGAAACATTTTTATTTGAGTTTGAAGTGGTGTGTCGAACTTATGACTATCTGGATGACTCCCAGAAACTCAAATTGTTCCCTTCAACACTGAAGGATCAAGCCTTGAAATGGTTCATGGGGTTACGTACTCAATCCATTAAGACTTCGGATGAAATGAAACAAACCTTTTTTAATAGGTATTTGGACTATTGTATGCCTACTAATCACAAGGACGAGGTTTTTAAAATGATACAAAAAGAAGATGAGAGCTTAGAAGATTTACTTTAAAGATTCCAATATAACTTGAAAAGAGCAAAAATGAGTA
>APFE030051939.1:41783-92156 GCA_000404065.3 Pinus taeda | reverse complement strand
CTTAATTACGCATGACAGTTAGTTTATTTTTTAGTTTTAGCTGTACGCATTAGGATATCTTTCAGATGCCTATAAAAACTTGCGTCTGCGTACGCTTATGTTACTTTTTTTAGTTGCTGTGTTTTATGAACTTGTTATAATTTTAGTGCATTCCCAGACTCTGTTTTAATAGTGCTGTTCTAGCACTCTTGACTATAATTTTCTGCACATGGAGTAATAGAAGCAGTGTTGTTCTCAAGTTTTCAATACCTTGAGTCTTCTTTGGGTTATATGAATGGAGGGCCCCTGTTCATGTTAGCCTTGTATAGTATTTTATGTTCAGCATTTCCTTATTTCTATTCAGCATTTCCTTTTCTTGACACATGTACAGCGTAATTTACTTTCATGTTATTTCATTTCCAGCCTTTATTTTACGCTGATCAGCATTGTTCTTTTGCAGATTTTTAACCCGGGATTGCTTGTGTGTTTATGTATTTGCTTTATATCTAGTGGTAGTTTCAGTTGACAGATTCAAAGTTGCTGCCTTTACTTTATTTTCATAGCTGATTTTTAGTTTTATTTCTCAAATCTGTCTGCTAACATATGAATGGTCTCTTTATTATAAATTGTCTATCTTTTAGAGATCAGAATACTAATAACTTGCAGCCGGCTTTGGGTACTTTTTAGACTAATCTTTAACTACTTTCTAATCGTGCTTTACACAGTACTATGTGTTAGAGGCAGAGAGTTAGAAAGAGCAAAACATTATAACTAGTCTTTAAAGTAGATTTTTCTCATTTTTTTTTTATCATTTCTTAGACTTATCTTTAGCTACTTCCTAATCGTGTCTTACACAGTACTATGTGTTAGAGGCAGAGAGTTAGGAAGAGATAAACATTATCATTGGTCTTTTAAGTGATTTTCTTACCTTTTATTTGCAGAAGCATGAATGGTGTCTAATGCCATTAGAAAGTGGTTCTTTGCTTTCAGTTCATTTTAATTCATTTATTTCCTTCAAGTTTTCCTTTTCAGCAAGTAGTTAGAAACCACTAATCACACACCTTCACTCATCTAGAACTCACCTTACACACACCATCACTATCTGTTTATAAATACATCACTCCATCTTAGGAAGATAAATTAACCACAAACAACACCCCAAACGACAAAAAGCTTTAAGAGGTTGCTTAAGTACATATAGTACATCTTCACTTCATCAGCTTACGAGCCCCGGGTTGACAATTAATGACATCAATTTAGGAACACTAAATTGACTAAACAACTTGCTATGTATTGGAGAAGTTGTTGCTAACAAGGAGCTCACTCTCATTTCTCTTGGAGGTCTTTCAAGACCATGGGCTATATTTGTCATTGCCATTCTCGACAATGACAAGATACCTAGTTTTGATGAGTTATTGGCTAGATGCACTCTAGAGGAGACAAGAATGATGGAGAGAGATAAATCCAACAATGGAAATGAACCTACCACTTTCTCTGCACAGGCAAAGAAGAAGAATGATTTGTATTTATGCAAGAACGAAATGAAATATATATTTAAACAGAAACACAGAGCTACAATGAAAACTAAACTTCATATCATTGATAAAAAAATAATGAAAATTATTTACATGAGGAATGGAAATAAACTAGCTCACAAGATGGTAACTTATCTCTAAGAAGAGATGTGACAGATACATGCTCCTGAACTATGTTACAATGATGCTCGAGAGAAATGATGGAAAATGCTAAACATCCAAAAACTTAACCCTAGGAGATGAAGTGCCAAAAGTCTACAGGCCCTGTTGGGGTAAATTGATACATCAACTTCCCGAGGCAGAAACTTTGGCATATGATCTCTGTTTGACGTGTATGATACCTTGTTAGAAATATCTATCAGAAGAATACAACTTTCGGCTACAAACTCTTATTTTAGGCAATTATTTTACCCATTTTACAAAAACAAATGTCGTTTAGGGCCTCAAAACGGCTCCGGAAGTCTAGGACCCAAAAAAAACGTCAAAAATAGTAAATTGTGCTACAATTAAGGAAACTGAAAAAACAATGGTGGGAGTCCAAGTGGAATAGGCGGGTGGCCACCAATATCCACCTGGATCAATCCTCGCCCCTTAGGAAGCAATGGTCCCCATTGCATTGAGTGTCTCCATGAGATGGGGAAATTTCTGTTGAACTTAGTCCCTAGTAAGCCACTTGCCTGCAGGAGTTGGCCAACTTTGACAACTCAATACATTTGGATTCTCTGTTTGCAAGTTTTCTTGATTTGTGTGTCCATGATCCGATTAGTTTTTGCCTGTTTAATGTATTCTAGGTTGAGCTCTGTTGGTGTCAAGTGCTCAACAATGTTTGATGTGTACAACAATGGTGGAAAGAATAGCCGAAGGCAATCCACATTGAATATAGGGTGCAAGCCAAGGAATGGAGGGATACTAAGCTCAAAAGAGTTGTCTCCCACAACATTGGCAATGGAGTAAGGCCCATATCAGAGTGGTCGAATTTTACAATCAGCTCCAGCAAGGCGATTTTTCTGCAAATGTAACCAAACTTTTTTGCCCACATGAAACTTATGGGGCACTTGAACCTCATGGAGGATGTGTTGAATGCACTCAATAAACCTAGTGGCTTTTTCAGCTTCAGACTGAACATGGGCAGATTCTTCATGTGCAGTTGCAAAAGGAAGTTCAACATCAAAGGGGACATAATGGTTGAAATCCTAGGCCCACTTTAAAGGGTATGTGTCCAGTCGAGCTATGGAGAGCTCTGTTATAGTTGTGTTGCACATAGGGAAGACTCTCATCCCATTTTCGTGGATGCTTGGAGTTGTACATGCATAGTATGTGCACAATCATCATGTTCACGACCTATATCTGGCCATTCATCTAGGGGTGGAATATAGTCGACTTGGTGAGCTTGGTGTCCAAAAATGACCAAAGGCTCGACCAAAAGGTGCTTAGGAGCCTATTATCTCGATTCGATATAATGGTGTGCAGGATCCCAAAATGTACCCACACTCGTTCATATAAGAGTTTGGCAATCGCCTTTGTTGTGGTACTCTTCTTGCAGGCATTCAATATGGCCATCTTAGAAAATTTGTCAACAACCACAAATATACAGTCATTGCCATGTTTGGTAGAAGGAAGGTCATACATATAGTCCATGGAGATGGATTCCCAGGGTCGGCTAGGAGTAGGCAGAGGAGTATATAAGCCTTGCTTCTTAATTGTTTGCTTGGTGATGGCACGAGAAGTGCAGGATCTGATGTATTTTCCAAAACGTTGTCAAATATTTGGCCAATAAAAATACTTCTGTAGTATGGCCACACTTTTCTCCACATCAAAGTGGCCTACAACGAAACTATAGTGTGCCTCCCAAAATCATCTTTCCACACTCGCTTGAAGGAACACAAAGGTGGCTCAGGTAGCATAATAATGCATCCTGGAGGTGGAAGTATATAACTTTCTTGCCATACACTAGCATTTGGCATGTGGTGGAAAAATTTGGATCATTTTTATATAGTTGCGTCCATCCAGAGGTCTCGTGGCCACAAGAGTTGAGAACAGTGGTAAGTGTTGCGAATGGTCGCTGACTGAGCAATCTACAACATGATTGGTGTTTCCCTTCTTGTAATTGATATTCAAAAGGAATTGTTGTAGATATGTAGACCACTTCTAATGGTGATTGTTCTATAACTTTCCTTGGGTATGTATTAACTTCAGGGTTCAGTGATCTGTGTGGATGACTGTCTCCTTCTCAGAATATAATTTTTCCATTGTCGGCAAGCCCGCATGATGGAATACATCTCCTTGTTGTAGGTGAGATATTTCCAAATTGTGTCGGAAAGTGTCTCACCGTGATATGCCAATAGCATAGTCAGAGGTGTTTGTCTCAATTTCAAATGGTTGTTGTAGGTCTTGCAATATGAGTATTGGTGTAGAGCAGAGGTGATGCTTCAACTCAACAAAATCCTTTTGTTGGGACTCGAACCATAAGGATTTTGCTTTCACTTTGCCCTTGGTAACTTGAATCAAAGGCCAAGTGATATGAGAGAATCCCAACTCGAACCTCCAATAAAAATTGGCAAGGCCCAAAAAGCTAAAAAGCTCTGTTAGAGTGGCCGGGGTTGGCCAATCCCGAATGACTTCGATCTTTTTTTGGATCCACATGCACAACTTTCTCATCAATGATATAACCTAGATATTGGACTTGTCTCATGCCAAAGGTGCATTTCTCCAAGTTGGCACATAGTTTTTGATGTTGCAAGGTTTGAAGGACTTGTTGAATGTGTTGCAAGTGCTCTTCCCAACTCTTATTGAAGATGACAATGTCATCTAGATACATAACCATAAACGAGTTGGTAAAGGGCTGCAAGATGTCATCCATCAACCTCATAAAAGTTGCAGGGGCATTTGTCAACTCAAAAGGCATGACCAACCACTCAAAAAGGTCATCCTTTGATTTGAAGGTGGTATTCCATACATCTATGGGTTCTATGAGAACCTAGTGATAACTAGACTTTAAATCGATCTTATTGAAATACTTGGCCCCTTTAAGTTGTTCAAGAAGGTCATCAATATGTGGGATTAGATACCTGTTCGTGAAAATGATTTTATTTAGTGCACGATAATCAATGCAGAGTCTCTAGGCCCTATCCTTCTTTTGTACAAGGACAATTGAGCTCCCACAAGGTGAGGAACTTGGTCGTATGTTCCCTTTTTGCAGCAACTCCTGGATTTTCTGCTTGATTTCTTCATTTTCTAGAATAGAGCGGCGATATATCGGTCCATTAGGTAGAGGTGCTCCGAGAGTCATATCGATCGAATGCTTGACCTAACAGTGTGAAGGTACCCCTGTGAGCGAGGAGAAGATGTCCCTGTATTCTTCCACGACCTTATCCTCCTACTTCTACTGCATGTGGAACCCTTCACAGGGGCCATTGATGTGGCCACAAGCTTCCCCTTATTTTGAGAATGAATAAAAAAGAAAAAAAAAATCCTAGACTGGGAGATGATCTTACTGCATTGCTTAGCATAAATCAAAGAGATGGTGGTAGGTGGGGCTACCTCCAGTGTTATGTATAACTTACTGCCCAAAGTGATAATAACAGTGTGAGGCCTCAACTCATACACATCATGACGCTTCAACAAGTATGGTTGGCGTAATTTATGCAGGAACGAAATGAAATACAGATTCAAATAGAAACACATAGCTACAGCGAAAACTGAACTTCAATTCATTGATAACAAAATACTGAAAAAATGTTTACATGCAAAATGAAAATAAATTAGCTCGGGCGATGGTAGCTTATCTCTAAGAAGAAATGTGGTGGCTACATACTCTTGAATTGTGTTACAATGAAGCTCGAAGGCATATTTATTATTGAGAAACAATGGAAAACCCTAAACATCCAAAAACCTAACCTAAGGAGATGAAGCGTCAAAAGTGTGTGGGCCCTATTAGAGTAAATTGCTACATCAACTTTCCGGGGTTGTAACTTTGGCATACAATCTCTGTTTGATGTGTACAATACCTTATTAGAAAGATCAATCTAAAGACTACAACTTTAGAATAATAGGCTATGTCACAAAATACTAAAACATTTTCCCGTTTTCCAAAAAAACGTCGTTTAGAGCCTCAAAACAGCTCCGGAAGTTCAGGACCCAAAAAATTGCCAAAAATAGTAAATTGAGCTAAAATTAAGGAAACTGAAAGAAACAATGGTGGGGGTCCAAGTGGAATAGGCAGGTGGCCACCAATATCCACCTGGATCAAAGAATGATGTTGGTCCAAGAAGACAGGGTAAAGGATCTAAGAAGGGATTCAAGGGAAGAAGCAAAGGAAGATGCTACAATTGCAACAGGTTCAGCCACTATGTTGTAGAGTGTCGTCACAAGCAAAATACTCCAAGGGATGACAATAACAACAACAATTCCAAAAGAAATGGAAATCAAAGAACAATTGGTATAATAACAAAGGAAAGAGGAATGCTCCCACTGCTCAATAAGGAAATAGTCGACCTCCCAAGAGGACACGAAATGTCAGGTATAATGAAAGTAATGTTGTAGAAAAACAAGATGAGTTTTATCTTATTTATGCTCTATCTACCGCCTCTCATCCGGATAATTTGGATCACTGGTTGATTGATAGTGGAGCCTCAAGACACTTCATTGGATACAAGGAGGCCCTCTCAAATTTATTTGAGAAGAAAACTAATCTAAAGATTATACTTTCAGATAATTTCACCTACCCCATGAAAGGCATAGGCACTGTCACTCTTCACTTGAATCATGGTCAAACAATACATCTACAAGAAGTGCTGTATGTACCCGATTTGAAGAAGAACCCGATGTCTATTTTTGCAATGGAAGACAAAGGCTTCAAGGTAGCATTCATTGATGAAAAGGTATTTATTTGGCATAGAAACCCTAAAGATGCATTAACTTTTGGATTTAGGGTTGATGGTCTCTATCAAGTTGGTGGAAATCTTTTGGTAGTTTTGGCAAGTGATACTTCTCTTCAATGTGAACTATGGCACGTAGATTTTCCCACTTACATTACAAAGCCTTACCTAGGGTAAGGAATATGGTCACAAGGATGCTCGAATTTAATATGAACCATGGAGTATGTTATGGATGTACAGCTAGGAAACATACAAAGGGACCATTCCCTTCTAGTGAAAGAAAGACAATTGATATTCTTCAATTGGTCCATTCTGACTTATCTGGTGCCTTTCCCGTAACCTCATTGGAAGGATACACATATTATGCAATCTTTGTGGATGACTTCTCACACAAAACATGGATTTATTTCTTAAAGAAGAAGGATGAAGTGTTCAAATGGTTCCATTATTTCAAACAATTGGTGGAGAATAAAATAGGAAAGAAGATCAAGACGTTGAGGATCGACAATGGAATCGAATATGAATCAAATGAACTCAATTATTTTTGCAGAGACATTGGCATTAAGAGGGAGACAACTATTCCATACACTCCTAAGCAAAATGATTTCGCTGAAAGGAATAATTGAACAATCATGGAAGCCACTTGTTCCATGATCTATGATCAAGGTATACTGAAATTCTTGTGGGGAGAAGCTGCTAAAACTGTTGTATATGTTCAAAATAGGAGCTCACATTAAGCCTTGGATTCCAAGGCACCCGAGAATGTATTTACTAGTAAGAAACCTGATGTTTCTCATTTTAGAATCTTTGGTTGTCTGCTATACTTTCATGTGTCGAAAGAGAAAATGAACAAATTGGAATCTCCTTGGAAGAAAGGTATATTCGTTGGATATAGTGAAAATTCAAAGGCATGTAGAATCTATTTATCTGATCAAAGAGATGTGGACGAGATGCTACCTTTGATGAAGACACTAACCTTGGGAAAGCCAGAGATATCCCCACTTTAAAGAAGGACAATGATGCTGCTAAATCACAAGAAGAACCTTCGATGGATGAGCCTATGCCCGATGTTGATGGCCCGATGGATACTATTGATTCGCCTCCTGGTGATCCCTCTACCTCAAGGAAATGACCACTATGGCTCAAAGATACTCTCGAAGATGTTGAAAGGCATGTTGCTCCAAGAGGGACATTTTGTGGAAGTAAGAAGCTTAATAGGTATCAAGGGTACTTGGCTTCCATGAGTACCATTATTTGATTTGAACCTTGCACATTCGAAGAATTTGTAAATCACTAAGTATGGAAAGAGGCGATGAGTGAGAAGATGAATTGATCATGAAGAATGATGCCTGGGACGTGGTGCCTAGACTTAAGGACAAGTTTGTGGTCATTTTTAAATGGATCTATAAAATTAAAAATGGAGTTGATGGAAGTGTTGAAAAATATAAGGCCGGGTTCATAGCTTATGGCTTCTCTCAAAAGGAATGAGTGGAATATGATGAAATATTTTCATTGGTTGCTTGATATACCACTCACAGATCTATTATTTCTCTCGTTGCCAATCAAGGATGAAGCCTACATCAAATGGGCGTCAATACTACTTTCTTGCATGACTCATTTAAGGAGAAGTTTACTTGGAACAACCTCAGCGATTTGAAGTACAATATAGAAGGACACATGTATGTCAGCTGAAGAATGTCCTTTATGGGTTGAAGCAAGCTCCTAGGGCTTGGTACGAAAGGATTGACAATTATGTCATGAAGCTAGGATTTACTAGAAGCTATGTTGGTCCAAAACTAAACTTCAAGGTTGGAAGGGACACGCTTCTTATTTTGGTCCTTTATGTTGATGATCTATTTCTAACTAGGGCAAACCCTCTCTTTTTTTAATGCAAGAGGGAGTTGACTTCTAAATTCGAGATGAAGGACCTAGGATTGATGCATTACTTCCTAGGCTTGAAGGTCTAGAAAAAGCCAGGCAAGATTTTCCTTTCTCAAGGAAAATACATTGTGAAGTTGTTAGAAATATATGGGATGGTGGAACGCAAGTTTGTGACTACTTCGATGGAACTAAACTTCAAGAAGTTATGTGGAAGTGTTGTTGGGCCCGAATTTACAAACCCTTCTAAATATAAACAACTTGTGGGGGCCCTGATTTTCTTGGTAAACTCTCGACCTTACATATTCTTCGTTGTAAATACTTTGAGTCAATTTATGGTTGAGCCTCATCACATACATTGGGTTGATGCAAAGAATCTTTTAAGATATCTTTGTGGCACTATCAACTATGGACTAAGATGCACTGCAGGGAATTTAAGGCTATGTGGGTATTTTAATGTTCACTGGGTTGGTAGTGTAGTGGATAGAAAGAGCACGTCAGGATGTTACTTCACTTTGGGATCTGCTTCAATTTCTTGGATGAGCAAGAAGAAGAAATCGGTTGCCCTAAGCACTGCCAAGGCCGAATATATTGCAGCTAGTATGGCCTGTTGTGAAGTTGTTTGGTTGAGGAAGATATTTAATGAGATATTTGAGCCCATTATGGATACCACCATTATCTATTGTGACAACCACAGTGCGATTTGCCCTTTAGAGAATCTCGTGTTCCACGACCACTCCAAGCATATTGATATCAAGTACCACTTTATCCAGAATATGGTACAATGGGGAGAAATAAGGCTCCAGCACATCAAGACGAATGAACATGTTGCAGACATCCTCACGAAGCCCTTGGGAAAGGTCAAGTTCTTAGCCTTCTGAGAGAGACTTGGAGTCTTGGAAGGACCCTCCCATGAGGGTCCCACTTGAGTTGGATATTGAGCTCTAGGAGCTCCTAGGGGCCTAGGGTATTTCTTGGAGTTATGTGAAACCATAGGGTGAATGGTTCACCTTCCCCTATAGGCACGTTATGTACAGGGTGAGTGGTTCACCTTCCCCTGTGATACCCCATGGTGATATATGTGAGCATAGGATGAGTGGTTCACCTTCTCCCATGGCATATGAGTAGGATGAGTGGTTCACCTTCTCCTGCAAATGCCCCAGCATACATCCTACCCTTGCAATCTAGGAATTTTAGGAAGTACCACTCATTTGGCCAATGAGTTGGGAAAAGAGGATAGGGACCATAACACTACAGATGGACACATCGTGTACTTTCGTACGCCATATGTCTAGGATGCATGATGTTCAACAAATTGATCACTCAGGATCAAGTCTAATTGGGGTTCTACCCCTGGTTATGTGACTAACTTTTGTCAGTTGAGAGTGGCAACGTCTTGTGACTCACGCTCAATCTTTTCTTCTTATTATCTATATCAATCTTCAGTAGAGTTGAGACGACATACAGAGATAGTACATAATGACAAGATGTCATGATGATCGATGGTTAGATATTGGCAGGTGGAATTCTCCCTAGTTGAGAGGGAGTGTTAAATTCTGCAACTAGGGCCAAATTCCACTTTGGACAACTCATTTGATGGAGCTAATTATTGCATTTAATTCCTCTTTTCGAGAGAACCAAAATTGACCTAAGGTTCACTAAATCAGACAAAGAGAAATATGATTTTGAAGTGAAGCCCACACATGTGCAAATTATCAAGGTCGACCACACCATCATGCAGGCTCATGAAGCCCAAGAGACATGTCTTTTGACCCACATTGACTCATAGAAATAAAAGTGACCTCAAACCTCATTTGGCATGATCACAACTCATCAAATTTTCTCTCTCCTCATCCAATTGGGTCATACAAGTATAGTAAGCCTATTTCTCTCACACATGCAGGTTTTAGAAGGCATCTTTGATTGGGTGTTGACTTTTTGTTTTAGCTGAGTTTGACCAATGTTGACCTAGGCTCTTTTGATCAGATTTGACTGCAATTTTCGGTGGACACTTTCTGTTTGACCAAGCCACATTTATTGGCACAAAAGTCAAAGACTTTTGGGCACTTTGACCTATGTTGACCACAGAGTTAACTTTGGTTTGACCGAGTTTGACTATTGTTTTGCTGACTATTTTGGGTTGACTTTGACTAGCAAGGAAGGCCAAATTTGACCAAGTTTGACTGAGTTTCAAGAGGGTTGTTTTACTATTGCATTGACCATTGGTTAAGGTTGTTTTATTGTTGTGAACTAGAAGCAGAAATCGCAGATTTGTCAAGGTTGTTTGTTTGGCATTTTGATAGTGGTATTGGATCATCTTATTGTCAAGTCAACTTTGACTTTGACTTCATTGTACATTATTGGATTCTCTCTCTACTGAACAATTAATAATAGATAAGAAGAAGGCTTAAGAGTTTTCCCCATCTTGGGGTTTTTCCCTGGCATTAGCCAAATATTGGCTCTTGTCTTGACTTGTTTTCTGCATTTACTTTTTATGTTCTATCTAAAGTTAATGTCAATGTGATTAATGGTTAATGTGATTGCTATTGGAAATAAATTGGAAATTATCATTGTGCTAATAAAATGACATTAAAGTAATTTTTGCAAGCATAGAACATACCATTGTTATCTAAAATTAACATTATTTAATATCTATATTTTTGTATACATTACACACATTAACGTTAAATAACATTACATTAAAATATAATAATAAAAATAAAGTCAACTCAATTAAAACAAATAATAATAAAAATACAAGTCAACTCATGTGCGCATATATTAATCTTATTATTTGCCAAAGCATGATCCTATGGGGAAGGTTTCTCCATACTTAGCAAAACATAAGGTTTTTGGACATAGCTTGCAAGTTGCTAAAGTGAGCTCATGAAATCAAAAATTGTTGTGTAGAGGACTAGAACACACACACACACACACTTCCTAGTATGTATCTGACATCTACATTACATCAGTTAACTCTATTTGAGTTTCTTTATAGGTTATGAATTGTTGTCTTCTCTACATCTGGAAAAGTGGTTGAATAACTATTAAAATTGACAACTAGGGCCAAACTCCATGTGGGTCAGCTTATTTATGGCAGCAGATATTTTTATTAGATCCCTCTCATTGAGAGTGTAGGATTGATCCAAAGATCATCTGATTTCGATAAGTATTTATGGAGATATGAGTTTATTTCGATTACGTAATTATTATCAAGCCGACCAACTCTTATGTAGGCTCAAGAAGCCCAAACGTCATGTACATTCAACCTATACGTTTTTGGTATAAGTAGAAGGGATTTGATGTCATTTGAATACACACATTAAGGGTGATCTCCTCCTCTCGACGTCTTGGGTTTTTGGAGCAAGGGAGAGACATCATGAGAATGAATGCTGGCCTATGATGCCCTAGTTCTAATGCACAAAAATACACCGTAAACATGATGCCATATACTCAGCCACAAAAGCACCTGTAAATACGATATATATGTTGCTCTTTATACGCAGGGTATAGGGAATGAATCTGCAGTGGAGCCGCAGTCATAGATATATATTCACGGGCAATGACACAATGCAGCGTGCAGAGATTTTATACGCAGGTATACAACACATTACACACTATGCACAGCACCTATACACTGAGAACTTATACGCTGGAAACCCTATACTCTACACACAGTCATGACAATATATAACATGCACAGCAATGCCCTACTCTACACGCAGTCATGACAATATAATATACCACGCAGGGTAGCCACAGTATCCGCAGTGGAAACTCAACGTTGTAATGAAGGACCTTAATTATACAAGTCATATTCATTATGGGACGCAGTTATATTGATGATGTATGGAACGTAGATATATACAGGTCATATTCATTATGGGACACAGTCACATCGATGATGTATGGAAAGCAGATATATACAGGTCCTATTCATTGTGGGACGCAGTCATATTGATGATGTATGGAATGCAGATATATATATATATATATATATATATATATATATATACGATGTAGAACATAGTTATATACATATTGTATCTAGAAAGTCAAATATATTATGGAACGCAATCATCTTGGATTATATACGTTGTTCATGGAGGTACAAATATGTTGTTCATTATGAATCATACGCAGCCCTAATATAATGAACAATAGTGATATTTTCTAGGTGTATAAAATTCGGTGGCATAGAGATAAGGACGTTGTTATTATGTGTGATCTGGGGACATATATAATGCAGCCATGGGCAGCAACATTATGTGTGATCTAGGCACATATATAATGCAGTCATGGGCAGCAGCATGATGTATGAGATATTGTGCATGGGCAGCACAATGATACATGGAGCATGAGCAGCAGCGTGATGTATGAAACCATGAGCAACATGATGGGGCTACACGGTAAGGTGCAGCAAATGGACGAGATGCAACACAATGATAGGTGAAGGAGTCACCTTAGAGAATCAGTTGAAGCAGAATGTCTTCAACTGATCTCATCGTTATACGAAATGATCTATGCTAGATCTATATAAGTCAAAGTGCTGACTTCTGTTGTAAATGTACTATCTCTCTCTCTCTCTCTTTTTCTGTTGAACTTTGAAGAACATAAAAGAAATTTGATCAAGGGTTTCCCCACACATTGTGGAGTTTTTCCCTGGCTTGTGCCACATCTTATGTCCTCTTGTCTTGGCTTGTCTTCTACGATTTATATTTATGTTCTATCTGTAGTTTACTTTATGCTGATGTGATTGCTAATATGGAAAAGAAATTAAATAAATTTCTCTAGCATAGAACATACCTAAAATTAACATGGTATCAGAGCTGAGGTAAAGACAATGCCCAAGCAAGAGTGAAAGAGCAATCATGAAAGATAGTTGGGGCAAAACAAAAAGATCAATGGGTTCCTCATAATCCACCCAGGGTGAAATCGAAGCAAAGAATATTATCAAAATGGCACAGCGGAAGTTTCTGATGGCCTACCTAAAGATCACTTCATTGGGAAGTTCGGATCAAAGGGTGGAAGGAAAGGTGAATGCCTTGAAATAAGTTTGGTCATTATGCGAAGGAGTGTCCAAAGGACATGGACACATCTCTTAATGAAGATAATAATCATTCCAAGGACATCTTCAATGATCAAAGGAATGACAAGTAATGCAGGTCATCAAGGAAATGGTCACCTCTTCAAAGAAAGCAAGGAACCCTAGAATCTCTTTGATGTACCTGATCACAAGAAGAAACTGGTGTCCATCTCGGAAATGGAAGTCAAAGGTTTCAGGGTGGCACTCGTCGATAGAAAGGTACGTGTTTGGAAATAGAATTTTCTAAGATGCTTTTAAGTTCAGGGTTGTATCAAATTACAGGAAGTCCACTGGGGACCATATCCATTATCACGTAGCACCGAAGGTCTATGGGTTAGATGGTGACAAGGATGCCTGAATTCAAAAGGAGCATGAAAGTACATGTCTGAGATGTACCGAGGGAAAATCTTACAAGGGGACCATTCCCCTCATGTAGCAAGTCCACAGGTATGGAAGAACCCGAGGAGTTTGAGATTGATAATTAGGAATCTCACATATGCAGGTGCAAGAAAGCCCTCTATGGCTTGAAGCTAAACACCCCGGGCAAAGTATGAGAGGATCGATAGCTATCTAATAAAGTTGAGATTCACTTGGAGTGAAACGGATCCAAACCATTCGAAGGTTATGGATGATAGACCTCTCATACCAGCGCCTTATGAGGATAACCTATGCAGACCCTCTCACTTGCAGAAGTAAGAGGGAGTTGGATTCTGGATGTGAAATGATAAACTGAAAGCCTGTGACTACCTCAAGGAAGTTATATGGTAGTGATGTCAAATCAGACTTGGGAAAATTTTTGGTGAAATTCCGTCCAGACATATGTTTTGCAATTAGCACAGGGAGCTCATATTTGGTTGAGCCTCACTAGATTGGTGCCAAGAATCTTCTGAGATGTCTTCAAGGCACAATCTACTCATAGATTGAGATACACTGCCAGAAATATGAAACTGCATGATTATTCGAATGCTAATTAGGCAGGCAATGTGGAGGATCACTGGAGCACTTCTTAGTGATGTTTCTCTTTGGATTCTGCTTCGATATCATGGATGAGCAAAAAGAAGAAGTCGGTTGTTATAAGCACTGCCGAGACTGGATAAATATCTACAAGTATGATCTTGTATGAAGCTGCCTAGTTGGGGAAGCTCTTCAGTGAGCTATTTGTATTCATGATGAATACCACTGTGATTCTCTATAACAACTAGAGGTGGGATTTGATTATTGAGGAATCCCGTATTCGACGATTGCTCTAGAAGATAGACATCAGATACTACCTTATCTGGAACATGGTAAGTCTATGAGCAAGGAAGCTCCATCGCTATGAGATGATGTACAGGTCGCTGCACTTTGTCTAAAGCCCCAAGGGAAAGATCAAATTTGTGATTTTCCTTAACGACTTGGAGTCATCAAGAGACCCTTGTACAAGGGTCCTGCATGTTGCATGCATGGAGCTCTGGGGGCTTGCAGTTCTTACTGGAGCAACATATGACCACAGGGTGACTCGCCCTCCCCTAGTGGTGTGCACTGGGACAAGATGATTCACTCTCCTACAGACAGGATGATTCGCTCTCCTACAGACAGGATGATTCGCTCTCCTGTGGACAAGATGATTTGCTCTCTTGTGGGACAGGATGATTCGCTCTCTTGTGTAGCAGGATGATTAGTTCTCCTGTGAGGTCTGGATGATATGTTCTCCATGACAATTGTAGCAGGATAATTAGTTCTCATATGAGGACGGGATTGATTAGGCTCTCTTGTTGAGGCATCCTACCCATGTAGTCTGGGACTCATGGGAAGTACCTCTCATATGATCAATGAGCAGGGAAATGAAGATAGTGATCATAGTAGTATCGATGAATGCATCGTTGTATCTATCGTACTCCCTACACTAGGATGACCTTCATTGATCTGGGATGAATGATACTGATCTAGGACCAGTGGTAGGAGTTGTACCTATTATGACACTGACTTCGGGTTGGTTGAGATTGGTCTGGGACCAGTGGTACACTCTCTGAGACTACGATACTGGTCTAGGACCAATGGTACACTCTCTGAGACTACGATACTGGTCTGAGACCAGTGGTAGGAGTTCTACCTACTATGATGCTGACTTCGGGTCGGTTGAGACTAGTCTGGGACCAGTGGTACATACTCTAAAACTGACTTCATGTCAGTGCAGGACTGGTCGGGGACCAGTGATATGCACTCTGAGACTGACTTCGGGTCAGTGGAGAATGGTATGAGACATTCTCGATTAATTCTTCTTCTTCATAGTTCAGCAAAGCTAAGTTAAGCAGAGCCAGAGCCAACAGAGCTAAGCTGAGCCAGCAGAGCTGAGCAAAGCTAATAAAGCCAGCAAAGCTTAGCTGAGCAGTGCAGAGCCAGCAGAGCAGTGCAGGGCACTAATGGCAGAGATAGTACAGTCGGACTTATGGATCAACAGATGGAGTTCTCCCTAGTTGAGAGGGAGTGTTAAAATTGGCAACTAGGGCCAAACTCCATGTGGGTCAGCGTATTTATGGAAGTTGATATTTTTATTAGATCCCTCTCATCGAGAGGTGTAGGATTGATCCAAAGATCATGCGATTCAGATAAGTATTTATGGATATATGAATTTATTTCGATTATGTAATTATTATCAAGCCAACCAGCTCTTACGTAGGCTCAAGAAGCCCAAACGTCATTTCCATTCAACCTATATGTTTTTGGTACAAATAGAAGGGATTTGATGTCATTTGAATACACACATTAAGGGTGATCTCCTCCTCTCCAAGTCTTGGGTTTCTGGAGCAGGTGAGAGACATCATGAGAATGAACGTTGGCCTATGATGCCCTAGTTCTAACGCACAACAATACACTGTAAACATGATGCCATATACTCAGCCACGAAAGCACCTGTACATACGATATATATATGTTGCTCTTTATACATAGGGTATAGAGAATGAAGTTGCAGTGGAGCCGCAGTCATTGATATATATTCACAGGAAAAGACACAACGCAGCATGCAGAGATTATATACATAGGTATACAACACATTACACACTACACACAGCACCTATACGCTGAGAAATTATACGCTGGAAACCCTATACTCTACATGTAGTCATGACAATATATAACACGCACAACAATGCCCTACTCTACACGCAGTCATGACAATATAATTTACCACGCAAGGTAGCCGCAAAATCCGTAGTGGAAACCCAACGTTCTAATGAAGGACCTTAATTATACAAGTCATATTCATTATGGGACGCAGTTATATTGATGATGTATGGAACATAGATATATACAGGTCATATTCATTATGGGACACATTCACATCGATAATGTATGGAAAGCAGATATATACAGGTCATATTCATTATGGGACGCAGTCATATTGATGATGTATGGAACGTAGATATATATATATATATATATATATATATATACGCTGTAGAACGCAGTTATATACATATGCTATATCTAGACAGTCATATATATTATGGAACGCAGTCATCATGGATTATATACATTGTTCATGGAGGTACAAATACGTTGTTCATTATGAATCATACGCAGCCCTAACATAATGAACAATAATGATATTTTCTAGGTATATAAACTTCGATGGCATAGAGATAAGGACGTTGTTATTATGTGTGATCTGGGCACATATATAACGCAGTCATGGGCAGCAGCATGATGTATGAGATATTGTGCATGGGCAGTACAATGATACATGGAGCATGGGCAGCAGTGTGATGTATGAGATCATGAGCAGCATGATGGTGCTACACAGTAAGGTGCAGCAAATGGATGAGATGCAGCATGATAATAGGCGAAGGAGTCACCTTGGAGAATCAGTTGAAGCAGAATGTCTTCAACTGATCTCATCATTATACGAAATGATCTATGCTAGATCTAGATAAGTCAAAGTGTTGACTTCTGTTGTAAATGTACTATCTCTCTCTCTCTCTTTGCTGAACTTTGAAGAACATAAAAGAAGAATTGATCAAGGGTTTCCCCACACATTGTGGGGTTTGTCCCTAGCTTGCTCCACATCTTGTGTCCTCTTGTCTTGGATTGTCTTCTACGATTTATATTTATGTTCTATCTGCAATTTACTTTATGCCGATGTTGCTAATATGGAAAAGAAATTAAATAGATTGCTCTAGCATAGAACACACCTAAAATTAAAAATAACCCTCTCTCCATGAGTGATTGTCTTATATTTACAATACATACATGAATTCTTTTATAGTTTCTTTCCAACTTATGCATTTTGGGGGAAGGGATATTCAAAGATTAGGAAACTAATAGTAATATTACCAAGGTAGTCTTTCTATCATGAACAAATAATAACACACACAAAAAGAACAATGAAACGAGTTGTTTACTATTACTAAAAGAATTACCTTAAATAATTTATTGACAATAAATGTGTGATTTGGGATTAAGTCGATAAAAAACGAAGTCAAAATCTCTTTTAATGGACATTCTATATACAACCAAAAATAACAAACAAAATTTCAAGAAAAAAGTCTATAATATTATAATTTATTTATTACATAGTTGTAATTTAAGAAAAATGAAAGAAAACAAATATTAATTGTTTAACATTGAAATAATATTATATAACATGTAGTTTAATATGAACCAACTTAATTTTTCCTCAAAATTTTATTAATAGTTATTTAACATTAATTTTTCCTCATAATTTTATTGGTTAGTAATATTAATATTAAGTTTTTTATATATTAACTTACAATATTATATTTTATATTTTTTCTTTTTATGTGTTATTTTTTTTTTTGCGTTTTTATGTCTTAATTATTTTTTTTTGGGGCCGATGTGTTTAGTTTCTAGGGTTTATATATATGGTTTCTATATTAATTTGGATCTATTTTCTTCTTCTCTCATCATCTTATTGTTGTGATGATGGATTTGACACTCGATTTGAAACGTTGATATAAAAAATAGAAACTTTGGATCTTTTGAGAAACTCTGAAAAGAAGACATATTGTAATACCCATATGAAGTGCTAGAGATGTATGGAATGTTGGCTTCGTCATATTGATTTCCATGTGGCAAGTACTAGGGAGAAGGTCATGTGATGAAACTAATTAGTGATGGATGCAGAGCACCGAATAATATTGTCAATAACATGAGATAGATGAGGTAGAGTTCTATATAGACAAGCTAGCAAAGGATGAACTTGACAAGGATAAGCCCATCACGACTGAGCTCTAAATTAGGTTTGAAGGAGATGTGAAACTTCCTACTAAAGTTATGGAAGAGAAAGGAACTATAAAGCCTAACGGAACACTTGGACAATAGGAGTTCACTATAATTTCGATTGGTTTAATCTTTTTGAGCTATAAGATCACAAGAAAATAGTGCTATACATAAAACAATAATACACAAAATGAAAGTGCTTAACTTGAAATCTAAGTTAAGGTGGCATAGCAACTATTTGATATGTGTACCCTTTAAGTAACATGAATTTAAAGCATGTAAAAAGTCTATTGGCTCATTGAATAATACAATCAAAGTCTAAAACATTAATCCAATATAGAAATCAACTAAAAGGTGTGTGTGTGTGTGTGTTAATATATATATATATATATATATATATAATATATATATATATATATGAGGAAAATTTTAGAGGCTGATATTTGTAAGCGGGCTAATTTGCATGCTTTCTAAAAAAAATATTTGCCAATTTTTCACTTTTATATAAAATATTCACCCAACATTTAAAGTATAAAATTTTCTAAGCCTAAAACCGCCAAAATTTAGAGTCCATATAAAATCACTATAAATTTCAATATTCTTATAAAATTATCGCCAAGCATTTTATGGTTTGCATGTTAGGGACTAGTAAGATTCACAAAAATTTCTAGACTTTAAGATAAATTCACATCCTTAAAATTTTCCTATATATATATATATATATATATGACTTACGAGTCTATCTAAGTCTTTGACCACAATAGAAAGGTTTAGGCATATCTAATTTATATTAGCGTATCTATGTAGACAAGCTAGCAAATATGACCTTCACAAGGATGAACCCAACATATCCCAACATGAACACATTTGGTTAGGGTTTGGAGATGTGATACTCCCTATTGAAGAGATAGAAAGAGAAGGGGGCTTTTAAGACTAAGGGAACACTTATTAGATTGTGAATTCACTAAAGTTTCTAGTTGTTTAATCCTTTTGACGTACAAGGTGATAAGCAAAGGGACTAAAACCACACATAAACAATAATACTCTAAAAAAATGTGTATAATTGAGCATTTGAGATAAGGTGGTGTAACGCCTATTTGATAAATGTGTATAATTGAAAATTTGAGATAAGGTGGTGTAACACCTATTTGATAAATGTGTGTTTGTAACCAGAATTTGAAGCATGTAAAAAGTTTGTTGACTCATTGAATAATACATTCAAAATTTAAAATATTTAGAAAATAGAAGTATCTAAAAGTAAATAAAAAGAAAAAATATGAAACTTACAACACTTTTTTTCTATCCATATCTTGAGCATAATGGGAAAGTTCAAGTATATAAATTAGAAAACAAAAAATAACTCTTCTAATATTGAATGATCTCAAAATTATTGGAGTGGTGAACTATCTAAGCCAAATCAAATTTAGACTCCTTAATAAATGACTAATTTTGAGATGAGTACATTAAAAGAAGTAATGTTTTGCATCTCCAATCACTACATCTATTGGGACACTATAGTTCTAAGAAATAATAAGGAAAAGATGCCAAAACAAAAACAAAGCCTTTCAAAAATTTCTGGTGAACCTGTTTGGACACAGGTCACTAGGCTAACAAATAAGTGACTGTTAAGTAAGCTTGTCAAAGAATGAAATCACATTTTCCCAAAGAAAACACAATAAAGTTAGCACCCAACAGTTCAATTTGAAATTTTAATTATGTTTTCTAGGCAATATATAACATTGATGTGGAAACTTTTTATATGGAAAATGTAAACCTTTTTGAAAAATGTTAGAATAACTCATTAAGAAGGTGTAACAATAAGAAACTTAGTGTTGTTAAGACAAAACACATTTACTGACTGAAAATTGAGGTATCCATTATGTACACGCTGAATAACAGATTAAAGAATATAAGATTTAGAGCAGGTAGAAAAACAGTGTTTGTGGGAGAGAAAACTAAATAGAAAACCTTTTATGCTTTTGTCAGTATTAAGCAAGCTTGAATATAAACAATCATTACTGACACCATTTCAAAATGACCATAATTTTAAAACAATGAGGCCAATGTCCCCCTCATTAAATTTCATTATACACCATTCTTGGCTACCAGCCATTATTGGAAGCATTTCTACATTTAACTTTACCCTTTGACCATTCGGTGTAATCCATAAGAATCGTATAGACAGGAACAATCTCAAGATAAAAGGTCGTTAAAACACTCTGTTTACAAGGAGAAAAAAACGAAACATCCAAGCCTGCATAGAAAATACAGGCTAGTCCAATTTGCTCATTGAAAAATAAAACATTTTCGATAGTAATAGAAAACAATGAGCAAACCTGAATTTTATTAGCACTTGATGATGTAGATTTAACAAGAAAATTGATGAGACTATACAGAATTGCAGAGATTTTTACATGCCAGTACTGTTTTCATCTCTATTAGATGGTAATCAATTATTGTACTCCATATTTATGTCAATAACATTCTTCTTTGACATGAAAAGGACGAAGTATCCCCCCACACTATAATGAGAGCTATAACCAAAAAAAAAATTAAAACCAATACATATCCCATGAGAACATGAGATTCCCTTGCCAGAAAACATCTCTGTATCATCATGGCATCATTTCTGCCAAAAGTAGCAACTACAAAGCCAGGGTCATCCCGACCATCCCAAGTCAACGGAGGAACTGTAATCTCTCTCGTACCATCATAATGAGTCCGATCGCAAAATCGATGTGTATGTGCAGTAAACACTATCCTGAATTGAGAAACCAAAATGTTAGCAATATCTAGCAAAATATAACAACTCCTTAATTATCCAAGGAGACTTGTATCCATTTCTAGCCAAAACATCCAAGCCTCTTCATATCCTATCAAAATAGAGGGAAAAATGTGATGTATTCCCTTCGCAAATTATTTTCACACTTTCAAAAGTTTTAGTACACAAATTGATGAGCTAATTTTAGTTAAGAAAAAACATAGTAATATTACAGACTTCACATGCATTAATCCATTGTCCACATAAAGAATTAACAGCCTTTTGGTACATGACCATACTTTTATTACTCTTTTTAACATAAAAAAAAAATGTTAGAGAATAGAATCCTCAGTAGCAGGGGATCTTGTAGGCATTGTCCTCTTGGATGCCCTACACATCCTCAAAGAGCATCAGATGCCAGATGATTACCCAATCCTCCATTCTTTCTTCCCAAGTGAAGACAAGAATGTTGTGTCTATCTCTCTCTCTCAACTAGGGAAGATATGCCCATTCCTGTAAAGGAATATACCCAAGCTCCCTCTGAATAGGGACTTGCCCAAGCTCCCTCTTAATTAAGGACTTGTCAGAGCTCCTTAACTAGAACTCTCCTTTTCATCAGCAGCTTCTTTTTTGTGGGTCCTTCAGCTACTTGATCAATTTTATGTCATGAAATTCAGTCAAGCTTCTTCCTTGTAGGGAATTAACCATCGATCACTTTCCTCCTTAGTTTGTCATGTCATTCCTTTCTTCATGGAAAGTGGCATTTTTGGTACATATCTGGAACCTTCTTCATATGGCTACTTCTTTCTCATCGTGCTTCTTTCAAGAATTTCCATTCACCACATGAATGCTAGTTGTACTTGCACTTGCAACTCTTGTTCTAGTAGCCCTGCATGAACTCATCCATATATTATTCAAGAAATCAAAACATAACATTAATTCAAATAGTACCTTATGAGATGGCTTCTTCATCATGACATCTTCCCGTGGGTATCATCGTCTTGCATACATGTTGGCACATCTCCCAAAGATATCCATTGTCAAGGCTCTCCATCTTTTTCAAGCTCTCATCAAAGTCTTCATATCTTTCCAAGAGATTTCCTAGTCAAATCTTATTGGTCTTTTGGATGTTGATCGCCTTTATCATGGTTGCATATCTCACGATCTCTTCCTCTTACACATTCCATTCCCACAAGCTTCCAATCAGAGCTCCTTAATTGTATTCAACCACCTCATACTTCATATGAGGGCATATTATGTTGATTTCATCTAGTGCCACTTATGCTTTCCTGCATTTTTTCAGAGGAGGAGTTCCTTTTCCCTTGATCATGCTTCTCAAGACAGAAGTAGTGATCCATGTTACATACAACCATACAGCATGACTTTATAATATTAATACAAGCATTCTTTCAGAGGAGGAGTTCCTTTTCCCTTGATCATGCTTCTCAAGACAGAAGTAGTGATCCATGTTACATACAACCATACGGCATGACTTTATAATATTAATACAAGCATACATACCTCGTTTTATCTTTAGGTCATCTAAGCTTCTTCTAGTAGCTTCCTTGATTGAAAAGATCTTCAACCCTTGATCTGCTTCATTTCTCATGTCATCATATCCTCATCCCATGAATTCCATAAGTTGGAGTTCCTGATGAAACACTTGCTTCCACTCTAGATCTGTGAATCCTCTAAAGAGGATTCCATGAGAGAATCTTGAGGATCTCACATATACTTATTCAACGGATGTTTCCCTTTTGACTGATGTATGGTGAGACTTGTCCTAGATGACTTTTTCCTTTGATCTTTCAATGAGGTCACCAAGAGCTATATTGACTACCATAGATTTTGTTTCAGTGGTCCTTCATATTTCCCTATGGTGATGTCACGAGCTCTTTCTTCTAATGCTTCTCCTTCCTTGTTCTTTCTTTTTTCAGTTTCCTACATTTCTTCGGTGAAACAGGCTTCTTCTCTATTCTTCTTGTTATTGTCCTTCTTAAGCTAAGGACAATATTTCCTGTAAAGTACATAACCTTCCATAGCACTGAATTTCAGCTATGCACTTTTTCCCTTTCTGAGTACCAAAATTTTCCAAACTTCCTTTCCTTCCAGCAAATGTTTGAGTCCTCAACACTTTTGCCTTCAACTCGTCTTCTTCTATCTTGCACAGAAATCACAAGTTGAATAAGATAACTTACTTATCCCATGAATTTTGTTACCCTCGTGATGATGTCATGAGCCTTTATTTCTAATGCTTCTAAGATGTCATACCGCATCTTATTGTAGACAGAACCTATGCAGGATTTAGGAGCCAATGATAGAGACTATCTTAATGATTTCTTACTCCCTCTTACCATGGAATTATTTTCCTTGGATCCTCCTATCCTTTCCATTGCTATGAACTTTCTTTTCTTGTAATGTTCATAATTCTTCTTCCAGCTTCTTTGATGTCTCCAATATTGTTTATGTGAGAGGACCTTAAGAGTTCCCTCTCATGAATTCAGAGGAGACCTTTTTCATTGATATGTTTCATGACTTCACTTATCTATGAGGATTATGATAGTCCTCCTTATTTTATGCAAGGACCTTTGGTCACCCAAGCAGCTTATCAATTTCCTTGCAAAACGAAGTCATTTAACCAAAATTGATTAAAGAATAAAAAGAAAATACTTACTTGTCATGTAAAGATGAAATCTTCACCTTGATCATTTTGAAAGTTGTTGAAGCAGATGTATTGATGCTTCCTCCGAATGAGATCCTTGTTGTGATGATAGAAATCTTGCCTTCGAGATACTTTGACTTATACATCTGATCCTTATGATTAACAAATTGTTGACATACTTAAGATGGCACTGTATTGCTATCACACAAGTGGACTATGGAACCTTGTAGCGTGCAGCATCGTGTAGAATCATAGAGTATTGAGGTCACTTGCTACGATCATCACCTTATAGTATCGAGACCTATTTCTGAGCACTATGTTGTAGATGATCCATTTTTATATGCCATCGAGTATGTATCATCAAGCTATGGGAATCTGAGTTGTCAAGATTGTTCTCTTTATAGAAAGGATTCAGTTCGAGGTTGTGACTATCACTGGTATGTTGAGATCGTGTCATTGTGAGATTATTGAGATCATTGTGGTATGACATAGACCAAGACTGTGTACCATCGAACAATGTTATATGTCAAGGGTATATATAGATGATTTTATCTCCAATCATGATTGTAAACCAATCCTTGAGTGTCACTGTAGCCATAAGTTAGAAGCTCTTCTTGAAAACTTGATCCTTGAATGTCTCTTTTATGCCCTTCCTTTAACTTCAGCACCTTAGCTTTGATACCATATTGAAGAATCCAGGGAATTGGGCTAATAAGATTCTTCTCACAATGATAACTATTTGTGAGGTAACTTTTACTTTTTCTTATTAGCACAATCTTCTCTTCTTATTATTAGAGTGTGTTTTCTTACTTCATTAGAGAGTTACCAAAACAAAAGAGACAAGAACACAAGATGTTGACTTTCTGCCAGGGACAAAACCTCTCACTCTTCGAGAGGAAAACCCACACAAATTCTTCTTATAGAGATTCAAATTTATGAATACCAAGACCATGACCCTTGACCTATTTGGCCACTCCAAGACCAAGACACCAATCCTCTTCTTCATCATTGCTAATATCATCATCACTGCTACTAAAGTCACCACTACTGCAACACCAAGGCCATCACTACTGCACCACCGAGATCATTACTGCTGCACCATTGTTGTACCTTCACCGAGATCTTCACCATAACAACGAGATTTCTATATTGAGATATGTATATATATATATATGAGATTTGCACCTAGATTCACTGAGATCATGACCTTGTAATTATGTGTCCATCAATATCATGATTGTATCTATACGGAAACCATGATTACATCTAGGATGAGATTATGACTGTGTCTAGAATTAATGTCGAGAAAAAGTGTGTCAAAGTGGGATTACCGAGATCCTCTTCATCACAAATATGCTGAGACTACAAGGAGACAGTTCCGAGCCCTTTTCTGTGGTATCCGAAGTTGCTTCTATGATCACTGTATTGGTAGGCCAAGACTGTGAGGAGACCGAGACTTCATTTCTGTGGTACCCATCTGAAAAACACAGAGATGCTTGTCCGAATTCTTTGCCTTACGTGGTGACCCTAGCCGCATATAAATAGTGGTTTGCCTCTACACTTGAGCCGACATATCATGCTGAATGGGTGTGTGTCCATAGGTGAGCCGACAAGACTTCCTTTGTTATTGTTTGGAGGCCTACTTCTTCAAGAGGGATTGTGCTTGTCTTTGGAGGGATTCTAGACATTTCTATAGACTTGTATACATTAAACATATGCTCAAGAAGAGCTCTTCATACATGACATTAATTCTAGACTCTAAATGACAAATCTTATTATTCTAAAATCACTTGCTCATGAAACCCATGAAGCAAGTTTACAACAATAATTTTGTTCTCTTTATTACATCATTTACATAAGTCATAATTACATGTCATTATGAAGACCGAACCTAGTTACACTTTTTTGAACAACCTTGTGGAGAGATAGTGTTGCTAGTCAAGGCCTTGCTATATGACAATGTTGGTTGATATGAGGAGATGCACTAGTATAAGTTGAAAAGATAGCTTATGAGATGGCTTACCAATCCGACTCTTCTTATGAAAATTCTTCAGTGTGAGAATGTATATGTACCATGTATGTATAATGAATACCTCCCTAGTTAAGAGGGAGTGTTGAAATATGTAACTAGGTTCGGTCTTCATAATGTCTTACGTAATATTGATTATTTGATGTAAAGAGAAAAAGAAAAAGTTATTATTATTATTTTATAGCATGATTTTCATGCTCAAAGTCGAATTACTTTAGGTCAAGCACCCATTGTGTGCTACTAGGGCTTTTTCATAGAATCAAAGAAGCCAAAGAGTCATTGTCATATATAAAAGACCCCATTGGGCATCTTGTAACAAGTCAAAAGAATTTATTTGATTCAAAAGACACTCCAAGATCAAGTCGGTCTCATGAAGGCAATTCGTACCCTTGGGAAGCCTATATATAAGAGGCATTTGACCTCATTTGAAGCACACATCCAAGACGTGCGAAGTAGCAAGAGAAGGAGTTTGATCTGAAGAAGAAAATGTCCTAAAGGCAAGCGAAGTTCAAGAAGGAAGTTGGAAACGAAGTTTTGGGTCTCTCTCTCTCTTTCATGTGCAACAAAATCTTGAAGCTGCTAGGTCAAAATTTTGAAGCTACATCAAGGTCAAAGTTGTGAAGTTGTATCAAGGTCGAAGTTGTGAAGCTACATCAAGGTCAAATCTGTGAAGATGCATCAAGGTCAAAGTTGTGAAGTTACATCAAGGTCAAAGCTGTGAAGTTGCATCAAGGTCGAAGTTGTGAAGCTGCTAGGTTGAATTTATTGAAGTTGTTAGGTCGAAATTGCTAGAGAAGTTGTTGGAAGGTCGAAATTTGTTGTTGGAAGCTAAGGAAAACTCATCAAGAAGGAAGATTGACTTGGTCTTGGAGGGATCTTTGTCTTGGCTCTTAAGTCTTGGAATTCGTCATTTGGAAATTTTATAAGAAAAGAAGAATTCTTGTGGGTTTTCCTCTCAAAGGGAGAGGTTTTGACCCTGGCTCGCAGCCTACATTTTGTGTCTTCTTGTCTCATTGATCTTCATAGTTTGGTAGTTGCTTGATGATAAAGAACACCGTAATAATCAATTGAAGGAATAAGTCAATTACAAGTACATAAAGTTAAGTAAAAGAACATCACAAGCAGTTATCAAAGTAAGAGAAATCACTCTAATATAGCTACCCTAGATTTCTCAACACATTTGGTGCCTCAAGCTTATCTCAAGTTGGCACACTTGGTAGTGGAGAAAGGCCTTTAGGCCTTGAGGGTTTGATTTCTCTAACCCTCTCTCTTTCCTTGACTGCCATGAATAACCAGATCTGAAGACTAATCTAAACAGTGGCATAATCAAGTGTTAATCATCCTAAAGAAGCCTAAAAGCATCCCTAAATAAGCCTAATAACTCTAAGAAGTAACACACATCATCTAAGGGCTTAAATTAGCTTGTTTTTGCAAGCTTCTCATTCAAGTTTTGGGACTGATTTCATGGTTAAGCGTATCTGATCTGATTTTTTTAAGTCTGGTGCATCTTGAGGATAGCTAGTTAGTTCATTAACATATCTCTTTCATTCTTGCATTGTCATTGCTAAGATAGATAATTGCCTCTTTGCATTTTGCATCATTGCATTGTGTTTTCTAGCATCCATTGTTGTTTAAATGCACTTGTTGGCTTCATCATATCACTGGTAGCAATCTCATCTCTCCTTGTGCTCATTGGTTTTGGTTACATTTATGCTTAAGAGGAAATTACAATTGGTTCATAATCTAAGTGATAAGTAGATATTTCTCTTATGGTGCTATAAGTTGCTCTTGTTCCTAATTGCATAAGAGAAATTAAATGAGATCTAATTTACTTTAATAAGCATCTTCGATAATTGGTATTGCTAAATCTTGTTTCATTGGGATAATTTCGAAATTGTTTTCTAAGTTCTCTATTGATTGCTCTTGTCATATTGTGTTGAATATCATTGTGAGCATCTTGTTTTCAAGTAATTTAATCTTGATTGGAGTATTCAACATATCTATAATCTCATTGAAGTAGTCACTCATATATGCACTTTCATTCTAGGATTAGAAGTGCATTCCTAAAATTTACCTCCAAGCATAAGCTTGGTTGAAGGAAAGATACGACCACCTTCTTCAAACAATTTGAGGAGTCTAGACCCTCATTCACAGAGAACATAGATGACTTTGCAGTTCTCTTGCGGGCAATCCCTTGCAGGAACGGAGGCACCTAGGTGGTTAGAACCCCACAGGAGGTATCATTAATGAGGTCATAGTCTCCTTCCTTTGGGCTTCTCTCTATAACTTGCGTTCGAGACTAGTTCCAAAAGAATTGAGAAAGATTCACCTAGATAGGGCATCTAATTAAAATATACCAGGAGCTTGCATCTCACATAGATTTAGGTCCTGCACTTCATTCAGGATAGAATTTACATCCCACAGCAACTGTTCATCTGATGAATTGGAATATTAATCTATATTGAGAAAGTAATTAATCTAAAGGCATTGGTCTCTCACATCTCATCCTCAAGACTCTGATCAAATTGTGCTTAATAATCTCACTTGCCATTTAATTTTAACCCAAGTTGCTAGGTCATTCAGTTGTGTCTCCTAGACTTGTTGGTTCCCAAAAAGTTTCTTATCATCTCATCCATAGGGACTACCCTCCTTAGCCTCCATTTAGGAGACAGCTTGAACAGAGAGGGAAAGGATCAGATTGACAACCCCTACCCTAAGCATTGTCGCAATTCTATGTACAATTTGGGTGACAACAGGCCCAAGGTCAAGATGCCGAGAAAGGGCCTCCAACAATGATTTTCAACAAGACAAAGGCACATGAAACCCTCGAGAAGTCCCCAAGTTGAAGCTAAATCCAAACTAAGGTTTTACTTTAGGGCAAAGGAATTTATGGATGAGATTGAAGTGGATGCCCACCAAAAGGAGAGATTTTGTGGAAAATACTATCCTCTTGATGTTTAAGCTCTCCAAACTCGAGAATGCTTCCTTCCTAGAAATTTGCACCAAGCCCCAGCTTGAATGCTTGGCCTTAAAGGGACCGAATTAGGTCAAGAGGAAAAAGAGAAAATTTATGGATGAAAAGTGCTTTGATTACCAACAAAGGATGGTCAATGCCTCATTCCTTGGGAGGATGGAGTCTATGAGTTGATTAAATAGCTAAAAGTTGCTGAGGAGGAAGGATAATTGATGCCCTAGCACCAAAAACCCAATGCGGCTACCTATGCAATGGAACAAGAGGTTTCTTGGGAGAGCTAATCAATGTTCACCACTAAGATTATCATTCACATGTTATTCATAAGTAATGCATGCAATAATGATATCTAGAAGCTATCCAATAGATTTTCAATAAACTAGGTCACAATAGAAAACCCTATACTCAATATATTCCATACATTATACATAAAGAAAAGATTATATGACAAAATGCTCACTTAAGATAGCATGCATGAAATTCCATCCATTAATCCAAGACAATAGCTCCAAAGGGAAGCCAGTAGCTCCAAATATCAAAATGCATTTAGAGTGTTTAATGATAACTTCTTTTAACTTGATAATTACTTGTGAATATTTGTTGGCTTCTTATTGATATTATGTTCTCTTCATCAAGCAATTACCAAAAACATAAAGATCACAAAGAGACAAAGAACACCAGAAATTAGGCTCCAAGGTAGGGAAAAACCCCACAAGGGGGAAAACCCAAAAATCCTCTTATTATAGAATCAGATCAAAGTGAGATATCCAAGACCCAAGACCAAGACCAAAATTGCCACACAGACCTAAGTCAGCCCTCCTTCAAATCTTCTCCAACCAAGTCAAAGTCAATGAAAGTCAACGTTGGTCAAACCTTGTCAAAACTAGTCAAAACACAGAATTTTAGACCTACAATTCAGACCTGTAATTTCGTAGAGTAGCCCAGCACCTCTGCGCATGTGAATAGAAACAAGCCAAAAACACCTAAATTCTCTTTCCTCTGACTTTTCTTCTCTCTCCTTTGACTTCACTATCTTTCTTCTTCTATTTTGCACAAAAATCGATGTATGAGATGAGAAGATGAATGAGGTCGTAGTGTCTTTTATTTATAGTTGTCCAGGAGGTCAAATAGATGCCTCTTCTAGGCTCACTTGTCCAACCAAGACCGACTTGATCTTGTGGATGACAATTTTGATTTTTTGACTTGAATAAAATAAGTTTTCTTTTTCTTACAAGGAATCCAAATAGGACTTTGACTCAAATACATTTCTTTGACTTGTAATAGATTTTATTTTGACTCAATAAACCCTAAAAGCATGAAAAGCATGCTTTGACTAGAGGTAAAAATAATAATAATAAATACATCAATAGTACATTAGAGTTACATTATGAAGACCGACACTAGTTACATTTTCAACACTGCTTCTTAACTAGGGAGGTATTCATAATGACACAACAGGATACTCTCAAGAATGGATTCAGATTAATAAGCATCATCATAACCGGCATTGTCAACAATAGTAAGGCCTTGACTAACAAGCTCTATCTATCCTTTAGATCATAGCACAATGCTAGGAGGCATCAATTTGGACACCACTGCCTCTCTAGGCACATATCTCATCTAAATGTTCACCAAGTATGTCCTCACAAGACTATTCTTATCTTGGATACCCTATCCTCAAATAATATCGGTCCTTGGGACTATTCTTATGTTGGATCCAAATCCTCAAAAAATATCGGTCCCAAATGCTCATCCAATCCACCATTCTCCCTACCAATGCCTTCACTAGGCTTACAGTTGTTAGTCTTGGCCATAGTGCATGACATTTGGAGAATACAATGTCCATCCTCACTCCCTCTCAACCAAGGAGGAAATATCCACAAGCCCCAGCTTGTCTCTCAAATACTCAAGCTTCCTATTAGGAAGATACTTCGTCAATATATCAACTACCTACTCGTCGGTGGAGATGTATTGTAGCTTCACGACCCCATCCTGCACTAGGCTTCGAATGCAGTGATACTTGGTATTAATGTGCTTTGTTCTAGAATGGAAAATTAGGTCATCCATCAACCTTACGCAGCTTTAGTTGTCACAGCATATGATGGTAGAATCCAAAGGTCCTTCAAACAAATTTGCAAGCAACTTCCAGAGCCAAACTGCTTCTCGACTAACTTCACTCGCTACTATATATTCAACTTCAACACTACTCAATGCAACTGAGTCTTGTTTCTTGCTCTTCCATGAAATCATAGATGATCCCAAACAAAAACATCCACCTGTAGTACCTTTTCCATTTGCATCACTGCCTGCGCAATCTGAATTTGTGTAGCCCAATAACTAAATCTCATTACCTGCAGCATATCTCAAACAATGATCTATGGTCCCACAAAGATATCTCAAAATATGTTCGGTTGTTATCCGATGATCATGCCTTGGCTCCATCTAAAATTGTCTACAAGTGTTTACTACAAAACATGTATTTGGCTAGGTGTTTACAAGGTACATCAAGGAGGAAATCAACTGTCGGTAGGATGTAGGATCAACAAAGCTTGAATATGAATTCCTTAACTTCTTCAAATTTGTGATCATATGAGTTGTCATAGGTTTACTATCCATCATTCAAAATTTCTACAAAATCTTAAGCACATATTTTCCTTGAACAAAATTAATCTCACCAAGTTTCTACCACACTTTGAATCCCAAGTAGTAGTATATTAGTCCAAGATCTTTCATGTCAAATTTAGCTATTAATTGCTTCTTGCATTCACGAATACGATGCTCTGCACCTATTATTAGTAAGTCATCCACATAAAGTAATATGATCACGGGTTCATTCTTTACCACCTTGATGTAGAGATTAGGATCTGCAAAACTTTTGATGAAACCAAGTCTTAGTAGATAAGCATCCATTCTAGCATACCACGGTTTAGGGGCTTGCTTCAAACCATATAGAGCCTTATTTAACCTGCAAACATGTGTTTCCTTGTCATGAACTTTGAATCCCTGGGGTTGCTCAATGTAGACTTCTTCAATAATTGTCCCATTCAGAAAGGTTGTCTTTACATCCATTTGATGAATGTTCCATGCCATAGTAGCTGCAATAGAAATGAGTGATCTAATGGTTGCATATCTGGCTATTGGAGCAAAAGTTTCTTCGTAGTTGATTCCTTCTTGTTGAGAGAATCCTCTTGCCACAAATCTTGCCTTATATTTGTCAATACTTCCATCAACTACATGCTTCAATTTGTACACCCACTTGGAATTCACCACTGATTTGTCTTTAGGTCTAGGAACAATTTCCCAAACATCATTGTTCATTATGGATTGGTATTCTTCTAACGTTGCATTCTTTCATACTTGATGTTCGGCTTCCTTTCCATAAGTGGTAGGTTCTGCTTCAATAACTTTAGTCATGTAAGTTGTATAACTTAAATATCTCTTGGGTTTCTTTCTTTCTCTGAATGTTCCTTTAGCTATTGCATGTTCTTCAGCTTCTTGTAGAGTTGATCTCAATCAAGCTGATCTTTTTCGAGTTTTTGGAATGATGACTGGTTGTACGGATTAACTTGGTCCTTATTATTCTTCATGATTATTAGTTATAGGTTCAGGAGGATTTCCTTGCCTTGAATTATCTTCACTGGTAAAGATAGGTTCTTCTTCTTCATCAGAGTCAATGGGGATGTCCTTGGACTTCTTATATGCAATGCTTTCATCAAAGGTAACATCTATGCTTTCTTCAATACAGCGTTCTTGTTAGTTTTTATAGTATTGGATGTGTTCTAGGCTTGAAATTTTGTGGAGAGGCTAGAATGCATGAGATCTCCAAAACCCAAAAATTGTTTCTGGAAATTTTGTCTAGAAATGACTTAATTAGATTATTAGTCAGTGTTTAAATATCTCCTAAATCTAAACTTAAGGAATATGACTAATTAATCATAATTAATTAAGTCAAGGTGTGAATGTTCTAGAAACTCACATGGATCAACTTCAAGTTAATCCTAGCCATCAATTAAGATTTAATCTTGGTCATTGAAGTCTCAACAGAAGATTATAAGAAGAAGTTGACGGGCCTCGAAGAAATCACTTCAACAATACGATTTCATGAGCAGATCGATTTCTAGAGTAGCAGCAGGCAGTTGTAGGAGAGAGAGCTAGTGAGAGAGGTGTTGATCAATGTTTTTCATTGATGTCAACCCAAGCAGCACCAGGGGCTACCCTGATCTTGCATGGACATTTTGACTTAAGAAATTACTCTATTATGAGTCAAGGATCTTCTGGATGGATTCTACTCGTCGAGATGTTTCCATTGATATATGGCATGCCACGTAATACTTTACGGTTTGAGAGATATTCATGTTTGTAGTTAGTAACCCTAGTTAGTGGGCTAAAACCCTACGGGGTTGCAGCATGGCACTCATAATTGGTTATGGTCATTGAATAGTCAATAATTAATAATGGTTTTTTTCTCCTAAAATCCCTCCAACGTTCACTTATTGAGGACCCTCTCAACTCAAGACATTCATATAAATAGTGACCCTCATATCCTCCTCTAGTAGGGAATTTGTGGCTTCAAACAAGTCATCATGGCATTTTCGCTTTAACTTTTTTTTCTGCGAAGCTTCAGAAACTAAAATTAAAACCCATTTGAACCGAAATCTTGATGAACATCATGACCAAATTTCAGATCTTGGTTCGCTACATTTTTGGAGATATGATCTGAGGAAGCCAAGGTTTTTGCAGGCTCCCGAACTCCATGTCAAACAGGTGACATTGAGAAAATCGTCATAACTTTTTCTCTGAGCATTGGATTCAAATTTTGTAAATAGTGACAAAAAGAGGACGGATTGTAGTTTGTTGGGTATCGTTTTTAGGGCTGAAGGTCACAACAGTGACACATGGCACTTTGTACAAGTTTGCTCTACTGAACCGGTCTATAATCAAGTCATCATGGGAGATTGGACATAACTCTTTCTTGAAGAATCCAATCTTGATTAGACCTGTGGGGTTGGAAGGAGAACTCAAAGGGCTACCACATGATGAAATTTCAAACCCTGGAGATCCGAAATTACATGGATACAATAGATTCATTATCGAGCTCCTAGAAGACAAGAAAAGGCATGCATTCAAGGATCACTACAGTAAGGACCACACATCAACAGTCTAGGGTAAGTCTCCTACAGCAAGGTATGTATGATTAGTGTTTACATTTGAATTTAGAGTATCATCTCTAACATATGTTTTTGCAGGACAACTTAAGTATATACAGGGTCTCGATTATATCTCTATGTCTCTATATGTCACAGTTAGTTTTGATACCACATTTTGAATGTCCTGTTCTTGATACTACACATTTGATGCTACATATTCTTGATGCTAAACCAAGTTTGCTAAATCTATATGATGTTGTAAGTTCATGTTACTTGTCTTGTCATAGTTGATAGAATGGTCTCTGTTGTTGTACTTAGAACTTTGTCCATCACAAGTCTAGGGTTTGTGATCAATTTTTATTGTATATATCTTTAGGTCAGTTTTGGATATAGTCTTGCATAGAGTCCAGGCCTATATCAAGAGTGGGAGTCTTTGTCTACCGCTGCAACAAGTCAACAACAAAAGTGACAAGCACACTTCAGGTATGCATTACAATTATAATTTGTATTTATTCATTATTATGCACTTACATGTGTTTTGCAGGCAGAGGTAAGTTGAAGGGTATTTTGTTTTGTTTTGGGATTGGTTTCGCCAAGTAAATTTTGCATGCATGTAGAAGAAGATTCAAGTACAACATCAAGCAAGAATTCAAGAGCAGAAGTATCAAATCAAATGAAGCATTGCAGCAGGACATCCTTGAAGACATGACAACCATCCAAATATCGTGAAGTATTCTTAAGGCCAAGAATCATCATTGTAAAGTTGTAAAAGAGTTATCATTGTAAAAGAGTCATCATTGTAAAGTTGTAAAAGATTCATTTGTGAAAGAGTCATTCTGCCTAGAGTCGAAGAGGCAGTGTTGGGAGGTATAGGAGTCACTGTTGGGATGATGTCATGGTTGGGTTGCAGGTCATAGAGTGATTAGGTATTTGGTCAAGTACATGAAAATCATTGTACATCTTATTGTATCGTGGATTGTTGTCCCTGGTTTGGGAATCCACAGTCTTGTCTTATTTCAGTCATTAGAGGGTGGCAAGGAGGTGCTAGGCAAGTGTATGAAGTTGCCTATAGGTTGGGGCCTCTGAACACTTTAGGGTGGTAGGGTGGTGCTAGGGCGAGTTGTGGCTCGCTAGGGTGTTGGGGCATCCTCTTAGTTGATTACTGAAGAAACCAGGGCATTGGGGCATCCTTCCAGTGAGAGCTGGAGAAGAATGTTTTTCTAGAATTCTAGGAAGTTGTTGTTTTCATTTCAGTTGGGGCTAAAGATTAAAGAATTTATTAGAAAAGCGTTCGGTGGTTTTTGACCCGGAGGGGGTTTTCCACCTAAAATTCTTGTGCCTACTGTGTTCTTTTATTTACTGTTATTATTGCATAAACATTAATAATAATTGAAGATTAACTAATGCTCTGAAAAGATTTAAAAGTGCTAATTGTTAAGGAATATTGATTCACCCCCCCTCTTAGTATTTCCAACAAGAGGGGTAGAGACAGTGAAGCCAGAGAAAGGATTCTAGTTCCGGTGAGTGCATTTGCAGAGAGGCAGAAGAACCATGGAGAGGTTGACGTTGGGGCAACGCAGTTGCCTCTAAAGGCGATTTCGTATCTACTAGGGAAAAATGAGTTTCAGTGCCAGAAGCTAGACATAGATTTTGGAGGCTAGGAGAGATATTTTCCCAAACAACAACAAACCAACGGCATGAAGAGAAGCTGGTTCGAACTGAGTGCAGAAGGGACTTTGCTAGTGTGACGCAGTAGTTGCACAGAGCCAGTTTGGACGGCTCACCTGGAGCTGAGGCCAGAGCCCGGATTTGCCTACAAAGTGAGGAAATTTCCTCACTAGATTTCTTGCCAGTATTTCTCTATAGTATTGCCAATTTCGACATCCAGTTGTACTCAAATTATTTCACTGTTGCATAATAATAAAACCCTCAGTTTTTGCACCGGTTTACCCAAGTTGTGATTTTCCAGGGACATTGATCCAAAAATAACTGTCATTTTATGTGTGTGCTAGTATTTCTTCCAACATTTATTTCTTCCACAATTTATTTGTGTATGTTACAGTGTGATTGATTCAGTATTTGCTATAGCAAACAATAAATAAATGTTAAAATTAATTTAACAAATAGGAGAATTATTTCCAGTTATTGCAATAGGATTACAGTGTGGAATTATCACATGGCATCAAAGTATAGATGATCAACTAGAGAGCTCAGTAGTGAAGAAAGGAGTTTCACTGTTCAGTGTGGGCAACAGATCGAAACCCCAGAGGCAACGCAGTCACCTTGGCCAAGAGGTCGAATTTCTTGAGGAGAATCGATTTTTTTGAGAGAGTGACGGAAAAATTCAATCTCTCTAAATCAAGGGGTTCCAGAGGCAGAGGGAGGAGCCAGTTTTTTTCGCAAAGCATATCTCTAACTAGACACAGTAGTTTTGCAACAGTTTTCTAGAGAAGAACAAGCGTCGGGTGAAAGAAGAGCACACACTGAGGGAAAAGTTTCCTCAGGGAAATGCTAGTCTCAAGAAGTTCGATTTCCCTTGCAGATCAGCAATCATTGTGTGAAGAGTTTCTCACTCCAGTAGGGAGTGCGAACAGCTGAGCAAAAGGGAATAGGAGAATTTCGACATTGTCTGAGATGGCCACTGCTAGATATCGAGATTAGGACAGGTTAGATGGTGCTTCCAACTATGTCACATCTAGAAGGCAAGGATGTCCTTCCTTCTAGATGAATATGGCCTAAAGCCATTCATAGATGTAGTGGTAGCTATCCCCACGGATGTAGATCAGCTGAAGGAGTACAGAAAGGAGATGACGCAGGCGAAGAAGTTGATCCTTGATGATGTTCGGGATCACATTGTTTCACACATAGCTGGCAAAGGGACTGCCAAAGAAATGTGGGAGACTCACCACGTTGTACTAGGGCACTTCCGAGTAGTGGAAGATGTACTTAGAGGAGAAGCTTTAATGTACCAGGATGTAGAAAGGGGAAGACATAGACCCCTTCCTCACAAGGATTCAGGAGATCCGAGACTAGCTTGCAGTTGTTGGGGCAGCGCCTCAACCCACAGAGCTAGTGCAATTGGCACTCAACAGTGTCTCAAAGGAGTGGCAGGTATTCGTCCAAAGTATCTTAGGCGGAGACACCTTGCCAAAGTGGGGCAGGATGTGGGCCGATTTGCAGCAGGAGTTGAGATGAGCCCTAGTGAAGAGCTCCATCAGTGGTAGCAGTAGTGGATCGAAGCAAGAGAAGGACAAGGATAATGTGGCCCTCGCAACTAAGGGTTCCAGTCAGGGACAAAGGGAGCAAAGGAAGAAGAAGAAGGACCTATCAAAGGTGAAGTGCTTCAAATGTGGTGAGCTTGGTCACTACAGTACCCAATGCCCTCTCAAGAAGAAGGACAAGGAAGAGAAGCAGGATCAGCATGCAGCGTTACCACCACTTTGTGGGTAATATCCCCAAGAGAAATTTTTCTCCATGATGAGTCTCATCCGGAAACTAGCAGCCCCTTGATGCCTCCTACTAGCTCGTTGTGCCATTTCTTTGCAACCTGAGCCAGCCATGTGGTCCCTCACCCACCCATATTGATCGTATGTTTGAAGGTGGGCCTCCCGAATCTAAAGGTATGCCTTGTCATTTGATAAGCGAGTATTGGGTTTACTTATCATGGATACTTTTGGGTATGGATTGATGGAGGCATTTGGCGAAAAAAGTGGGCTTAGTTTGTGCTCTTATCCCTTTGATCTCTTTTGGTTGGTACCCTTGGATCTTAGTCTCATGGGATCTCCTTTATTGACCATTTGATTCTAGGGTGGTACTACTTGGGAAACCTTGACGTTGGGTGCATGGTCCTGCTCCTTTACCTGCATATATTACTCCCTTTCCACTCACTATACCCCCATTCATCTTCTCTCCCAAGTCCCACCTCAGTCCACATTTCCATTTTGGACCCACATTGGGCCAGCCCCCCTATCCCCTTGCCCCCACCTTAGGTTAGGCCTAAAATGATGCCCCAAAGGTTGAAGCAATTAAAAGAAAAGGTGAAAATTATAATTGGCCACATTTAACAGGAAATTGTACCACAAAATGCAAAAGATAGTCAAGACAAAATAATCAGCACGTGGGCAAAATCCAAAGCATGAACTCTACCCCAATCCATGGCCATCACATAGGCCCTAGATGAGCCTCTTTATCATTCAAGAACCCATGATTGTCCCAACCCCTGGAGGGAAATGAACTGCCCTACCTAAAAGGGGGTAATCACTGCTACATCTTAGATATCATGCTCTTGTCCTTTGAGCCCTAAGCAGTTAATTAAAAAAAATCATAAAAGGCAAAAGTCATATAAAGAAGGGTGGAAAAATCAAGGTTGGGGCACCTCATGTACCACGATTGCTCCCTCCTATACATTACATACCCAGGTGTGGGCATCCCCTTATCTAGATACCCCTATGCCCCACTATGTGGCCAAGGATTGCCCCTCTCATTCCCTATTCCATTCCACTTATTTGTTAGTTTCCACCCCCATTAAAGGGATGTACCTTGGACATACTATCCCCTTCAAGGGTTGAAAGTTTGAAACCACCTAATAAGGTACTTGGCTAACCCCCTTTAGATCTTGGAGACACTAGCACATGCCAAAGCCCACTACAGAAGGGCATGCTATTATGAAGTGCCCACATAGTTATCCATGATTTGTAAGCTCTTTTACCCAATTATTTTAATGATTGGTTGTACTGGAAGCCTAGGGGATGCATCAGATCTTATGCAGGATTACAGGTGGTTACTATTTGGGTTTGGTCTCCCTATACGGGATCCTAACGCCTAGAGGTCTACATTGGCACATGTAGGGTGTGTAGAGAGAGCCATGGGTCTCCACAGCAATAGACAACACTCCACGAATCTTCATGGATGCTCAGTGACTACTAACGATCCACTTTAGGGATGATGGTGATATGCTTGGTACATTATGCCCAGCAAGCCTCCACAAGAGCCCCACACTCTTGATAGGTGTCCCAGATGTCATGGCAACGTTCATTCCACCACTTGGACCCTTGTCAAGGATCTACAGGCATCTTCGATTCATATGGAGACCCATGAGGTCATTTGTTTGCCCTCAGACCCACTGAGAGCACCACAGGTCTACTACTTGGAGAATAAGGGGCCACCCTCTTGTCCATCATATTCCGAGGAATTTATCCTCAATATGGCACTTCAAGATATTATTGAGCCTTTAGAGGACCCTATGACATGCACATGTTATTATTTGGCGCATTGTGAGGCTTATTTTTACACTTATGAGCTAGTTTGATGGGCTTGTCACCAATAGGGGTTTTATTTGCACATTATTTTATCATTAGGGGCTAATGTAGGCCCATAGGCTAATTCAAACTCTTAGGAGGCTATATTGATGTTAGATACACTCATTTGTATCATCACTTGACTTGGGATCTCTCTAATCATAGAGAACTTCGCATTTTTTCCTTGGAGGATGTTTTTGGACATGGATGAATTTTGACATATGGATTTGGGCTATTTATCTTGTTTTGAATCTTTGTCTTGTAAACGAAATGCTGGTTGGATATACTCTATAACGTTGTAACTAAATTTTGATGTTATTATTCTTGTTGTTGCATACTGCTAAAACTAGGGCTAGTTGTTGTATGATTGAAATGTGGAATTGAGCATGTTTTAGCTAATTTAATGTATGGGCCAATGTTATATGAATGAACCTAGATATTATTTGTCTTGATAACCTTGCATCGTTTGCTTTGAAGTATAAATGATTAAAGGTCACTTTTCTTTTCATTCTCTCAACATTGGATGAAGCTAATTTTTTGGGCCTCCTTGATTAAGAAACCAAGTTCTTACTCATCATCATCCTTGACTCCATATCCCCAAGTGAATTAGGCATTGATCCTTAAAAAGGGTGGTCATCCCCTTAACATTTTTCACCTTTTATCACTTTTTCCCAAGTTTAACCCTCAAAGGTCACCTATGGCATCAATGTCCCAGGAATTGACCCAATGAAACACTTCAATCTCCTAAGGCTATTGCATCGGTGGGTCTCCTCCCTCTCCTCCAAATTTGAGGTAATTCTAACAGTGGAATCTCCGAGAATCCCAACCCCTAGCTCTAGGATCGAATTTTGCCTAGGCATCCCCAAGGCTAGACCTTCACAAGATCAATTCAACCTTTTGAAGTAAATATTCTTGTTTGGTCCTTTGCCTTCACCTTGTCCAGGATAGGAACATCATTGGTTGTTGCATTCCATCCCCGAACCTGGGTTGTGTCCACTTAGCCCTGTGTGATCCCACTTCTCAATAAAGATTACTTGTCAAGGACCATTTGGGAATCTAAGTTTCTCAAGGACCATAGGGATTGATAGCCTCGTCTATAAGCATATTCCTTCTCCCTCAAGCCTCCAATCCTCACCCCTTACCCCTGGAGGAACAAGTCCCTTACTTAAAGAGAAAGCAAGTTCCATTCTTCACTCCATCCTTGGAAAAGGGTTTCCAAGGTCACTTCCCACGATCCCTACACTATCGAGAGTCCTCCCATCGGTGAAAGTCTGTAAAGAGTAGGGAGACTTAGTTGTGGTGACACTGGGCTAAGCCTCCACCATTGCCCTTAACCAAGTAGTTGTCCTCTTAGAAACCCCTTTTGGGTCCCCTGTTAGTTTGAGTGGTAACAGGCAACATCAATAGAGATCGATAGGCTTTCCTCCAGGTTGCAGGAAGACTTCACCATGTTTGCTGATATACCCCCGGGAGTGAAGTGGGGTGACTTGGTGTTATAGCCCCAAAGTGCTATAGATAGGTAGTGTTGTTGTACAGAATGTCTAGGCACCACGACAACGACTCAGATCAGGGGCTATCACCTTGATCCCCAATCTTTTTGTTTAAGTTGTCTCCCTATAGCAGGCTAAGGGGGGTAGACCCTATGGAAAAATGGAATGAAGAAGAACTAGTTGGGAACCAACCAGTTTGGGAGACACAGTGAAGCGATCAAGTACTTGATTAAGATTTAGCAAGACTTATAGGATTTGATTAGATTTTTAGATGATTGATACCAGTGCCTTATGGAGTCAACGATCTTGCTAGAGAAATTAAGACCAAGTAATCGATTAGCAACTGTTGCTTAGATGAATGACTATCTTATATGAAATGTAGATTCTAAAGCTAATATGAGATGCAAGAATCTTGGTTAATTTTAATTAAATGCCTATCTAAGTTTTAACCCTTCGATCCTTTCTATATTGAGCTTGATTTCATAGTAATTGGCACAAAGAAGATAAGGTGAAGCACACTAAGGTGTGATTAACGATACCTCTCTTGAAAATCTAACATACCCGGTGCCTCCGGCGCTGCAGAAAGTTGTGGCTGTGACGACTACAAGGTCACCATTTTAAGTACTATTAAAAGTAGGCTTCTCATACAAAGATGAATGAATACCTATCTCTCTATTGACCAAGCTTATGCTTGAAGTAAATTTTAGTTATGCAGAACTAACTTAATATGCATATGCAGAAGATGATGGGATGAACTTAGATTCAAGGATGAAAAGTGCTTATGCTATGATTTGATTCAGAGTTATATATCAAAGCCCTTAATTGTCAAAATGAATGTTCACTTCACTAGACAAAGATTGGAAGATAAACTTCTTAGTAATATCATAATTAGACCACAAGCTTACTTCAAATCTTCTAGATTATTTCAAATGCAATTATAGCTCAAAGAGAACAAAAGCGTCTTCACAAATTAATATCAGATGCTCGAAAAATACTCTGTTTATGAAACAAAAGATATGCCTTTTATCACAATTCCATGACAGAGTACTTAATTTTCAGAAATTAGTTTTTAGGACAACAGTTAGAAAAACTTTATGATAGTAGCAATATGACAATGAAAACAATAAGCTATCAATGATATCTTTATGCCAAAAATTTATTGAAAAGTTTACAAACTTGCCCACATGAATTATCAAAAATTTTCAGCCTGTTATGATGTCATTTCCAAAATTATATAAGATCTGATATACTTTTTACAGCCAGCAACTAAAACATGAAATAAGCCTAATGATGAATGCTCAACTCAAGAAATTAATTCTTTAATGTATTAGACAACTTAGGAACTGATTTTAGGGTACCCCACATGAAATTTTTCCACTGTTATATTTCAGACTTCAAAAACAGAATTATTCAAAGATAACGGTTACCCAAAATGTAGATCTAGGCCAAATTCTTGATACAGATCAAACATAACTGACTTATTAATGTATTTAGCAATTTTTTAATTAATTTCAAACCACTTAGATGTGTTTTTCACCACGATTAGAAAGGTATATGACTGTTGTAGCAAACGGTGAGGAAAATGATGGTTTAGAGATCAAACCCTTAGGCCCTAGGCCTTAAAGATCACTTGCCCAAGTTGCCAAAAAAAAATTCAATACCTGAAACACAAATTTTTACCAAATTTTCTGCAAAAGCCCACCAATGATCAGCTTCAAAAAATTAAATATTGAAATAAAAAATGGAGCAAGGGGAATCTAGGGCCAACGAGAGCTAGCACAAAACCAATAGAACTAGCATTGGGCTAGGAGAAGGTAGATTTGGGCTTAGGAGCCCCAAAATTTGAAACCCTAGTTTTTGAAAAAAATATTTTGCTTCAGATTTTCAGATTTATTGCAAAATCTTTAATGGCTGGCATTGCAAAAATATTTGGGACAAGATATTGCCCTTCAGGGACTAGATGTAGCTCAGATCTAAAGATTTTCTTGGTTAATTTCTCATATCTATTCCTGCACAAGTGAAAAGAAAAAAACTCGATATCCAATATGTACAAAAATAGAGAAAATCCCAAAAACCCAAGTGTTAAAATTCAAAATTATGTTACAAAATTTCATATCTACACAAGTAAATAATAGATCTATATAAATAATTTATAGATCTATCAGATCTGAGTATGAGTCCAACTCCGCTCCCAGATCTGATAATCTAAGGCTCTTGATATCCAAATCTATCAAAATTTCCACAAAATATTTAAAAGATTTTGAAATTTTAGAGAGGTACTAGCCCAAAAACACCCTGCAGAAAAAAGATTATCATTAGATAAATCCTGAGGCTTATATGTAGTAGGCTCTTCAGAAAATATGTGTTGACAATTGGCTAGTCCAACCAAGGACTATCCCCAAACGTTCAATGAGAACCTGAGAAATCTTTTGCAAACACTAGATCAACCATCAAATTAAGTGGAAAAATAGAACAACAATAAAATTCTGAAGAAATAGAGATACCTACTACTTCAATCAAAAATAAAAATGTTACACTAGATCCAACAAATTGAATAAGATACATGTATCCAAATTATTCTAAGAGAGTTATTGATAGTTTTCACATAATATTAAACAGAAATTAAAAAATGTTACCATAAATTCATGAAGAGGTACACTACAGCACGTTGAAACCCCAAAAACTTTCGCATTAATTCAAAAAAGTATACAAGAGAGCTTGAGACCTTAGTACACAATTCAAAGATCGAATCTCCCAACTGATAAATGACCTCCTATTTAAAGATAAATCCTCCAACGGCTAATTTAAGTGATCATCTTCAAAGCAATCTCGACCATTGATGAGGATTAAAATTTCTTTTAATCTTATCCATCGAAATTTTAAATTATTGAGGAAATTCGAATTTTTCAATTAAATGAATTTTAATTAATTCAAACATTAAATTTTTGAATTAATTTCCTCAAAATTTTGACTTTGACTTAACCCCAGAGACCAAAGGCTTAAAATTTAGCAAAATAATTAATTTACCTTAGTTCTGAGACATTTTAAAATTTGAATTTTAAAAGACCCACGAATTTTGCCTCTAAAAAATTTAAATTTACCTAGGACCAATAATTAATTAAATTTCTGGCTTAGGATTTTAATTAAATTTTTGGCCAGAAAATTTAATTAATTAACCTATGAGGGGATAAATTATTTTTCCAACCCTCAAGACACTTTACATCATGATTTCACATTTTTTACATCTCAAGTGGGAAAACCCATTTGCAAAAGACCCTCACAGACTACCCAATTCTATGACACAAATATAATCAACAAACTAAGCAATTTGTAATAAAATAACCTAACCAAATAGTTAGGATTATTCCCAAATCACTTTTACATAGACTCAATCTAAAACACTAGGACTCCCCTAAGATCCCAGTGACAAAATCCACTCCGAATTTGGGTTAAGGCTAAAAGAAAACTCTGTCGACCATCCGAGAATGGATCGGTGAGACAAAAAACTTCCCGGAATGTACATTGTCACTAGAAAATTAAGTTTACCTAGGCAATTACATACACGACATGGATCTACGAAGATTATTTACAATTTACACATGCAAAAAGGGTTTACAATATAACATGATGATCAGGCTGATGATGATAGTTGAACAACACAGACACATCAATCAGGTGCTATCCCTTTTGCAAAAAAAGGGGGTGTACTGCTATTGGTCGTTGACACGTAGTGGTCAACAGGTAGGATTCTTGAGGAGGTCCACCTCTTGAATCTGTACCTTGATACGGGAGCCCGCAGTATTCAGTAGCAGGATGGATCAGTGACACTAGATCCAGTCAGATGCAAGAGTGCTAGATGCAGAGTCTAGTTGCAGTTAGATGTTGGGGAGCGCAATGCAGAGTTGGTAGCAATGCAAGTGGCACAGTGTAGAGTCAGCAGCAGCACAAATGCCTCAGTGACAACGCAGATACTACCAGCAGTCAGAGAATCAGGAGACAGATGCATCATACTGATCACAGTTGATTCAGTTTTTAGGATGTTTTTCAATTGCAGATGTTGTAGTAGCAGCAACAACAAATGGAGAGGGATTTGCATTGTTGGCAACAGGTCAGCAAGGTCAACAGCAACACAAATGCAGCGTATATTAGAGTTGTGCAGTGGTTGGTGGGTAGCAGCAGCCAGACATTAGCAACGTGGTAGGAGATGATGCAGAAATAGGATGTTGCTACAGAGGGAAGCTACACTAGAATACATTCCTCGCTAAAAGGGTGTGTTAGTATTTGTAGCATCGGATGTGTTCTAACCTTGAAATTTTGTGGAGAGGCTAGAATGCATGAAATCTCCAAAACCCAGAAATCATTTTTGGAAATTGTGAGAGAGGGGCAGAGACAGTGAAGTCGGAGGAAGGATTCCAGATCCAGTGAGTGCATTTGCAGAGAGAAAGAAGGGCCAATGAGAGGCTGACGTTGGGGCAACACAATAGCCTCTAGAGGCAATTTCGTATCTGTTGGGGAAAGAGGAGTTTCAATGCCAAAAGCTTAATAGAGGTTCTGGAGGCTAGGAGAGACATTTTCCTAGATAGCAACAGACCAGACAGCTTGAGAAGAAGTTGGTTTGAACTGAATGTAGAAGGGACTGCGCTAGTGTGACAGAGTAGCTATGTAGAGCCAATTTGGATGGCTCACGTAGAGCTGAGGTTAGAGCCCAGATTTGCCTTTAGAGTGAGGAAATTTCATCACTAGATTTCTTGCCAATATTTACCTGTAGGATGCCAATTTCGACATCCAGTTGTACTCAGATTATTTCACTGTTGCATAATAATAAAACCCTCAGTTGTTGCACTGGTTTTCCCAAGATGGGTTTTTCCAGGGACATTGGTCCAAAAATAACTGTGTCATTTTATGTGTGTGTGCTAGTATTTCTTCTAGCATTTATTTCTTCAGCAGTTTCTTTGTGTAGGTTGTGGTGTGATCAATTTAGTATTCGCTGCAGCGAACAGTAAATAATTTGTTAAAAATTAATTTAACAATTAGGAGAATTATTTCCAGTTGTTGCAATAGGATTATAGTGTGGAATTCTCACAGTTCTTCTTTGATGTAGACTCTATGTGCTTTAGATGAGGTGATATATCCAACAAAGATACCTTTCATACCTGTCCAATCCAACCTCTTTCTCTTGTCCTTGGGAATGTGAATGTAAACAGGATATCCAAAAAATCTGAGGTGATCAGCATTCGACTTATTTCCTGTAAATGCTTCTTATGGGGTCATGTCAACAATAATTCTGTGAGGAATTCTATTTTGTGTGTAGATTGTTGTTATACAAGCTTCTCCCCATAAGAATTTAGGAAGGTCTAGATCATGTAACATGGCTCTTACACATTCTTCAATGGATTGGTTCTTCCTGTCGGCCACACCATTCTGTTGAGGATTATAGGGAACCATTAGCTCCCTCTTAGTTCATGCTTCTTTGCAAAAGGCCACAAGTTCTTTTGAAGTATATTCTCCACCATTATCTGATTTTAGGGTTTTGATCTTCTTTTCTATCATATTTTCCACTTCAGCCTCGAACTCTTGGAACTTCTCGAATACTTCATCTTTAGACTTTAAGAGATATATCCAAGTCTTTTTGGAGTGATCATCAATAAATGTTACATAGTATCAATGACCACCAAGTGACTTCTTTGAAATGGGTTCACAAACATCGAAGTGTATGAGGTCCAAAATTTCTTTGGATCTTGTGTCACTACTAGTAAATGGTTTCTTCACATTCTTACCAAGGGTACATCCCTTACAAACTTCTTCATGCTCTTCTTTTAATTGGGGTATACCAGTAACCATTTTATTTAATGATGGCAATATCTTGTAATGGAGATGACCATACCTTCTATGCCATAATTCACACAGGCTGACGTCTAAATGTACTAGAGCTTGAGGAGGAGTTAGAAGTCTATACCTCTCACAAATCCCAATAGTCCTTGCATTTTCAATACTAGATTAATTTTCCCAAACAATAACTTTGCCATCAACAAATGCCACCTTATCACCTTTATCCTTTAAGCAAGAAATAAAAAGAAAATTCTTTTTCAATCCTGAAACATAGAGGATATTGTTGAGATGAATATTCCCACTGCATTCCAACTCCAAAGAGGAAGATCCAATCCCTTTGACCAAGTAGCTATTATTGTCTCTTAATTCAATTGAGTGAGAAGAGTTTCCTTTTGATGGTGTTTTGAGTTGACCACGTTCCCCCGTCAAATGCCTTGAAGCTCCACTGTCAACTACCCATGTATTATCATCTTCAAATGAACTTGAAAGAGCAGAATAAGGACTTCCATCCATGACTTCTTTAGATAGCTTGGAGATGAATTTGATGATGCATCCTTTAATGGATTCAGGGAGACTCTTAAGAGTCTTGAGACTTTCCTTCATGTATCTTTCCATTGGAGAGGGAGAGAGAATATAGTTGCTTCAAGAATGTCTTCAAACAAGAGTGCCAACAAGATGTGATCTTTAAGCTTCCTTCCTTCCCCTTAGCTCTAAAACCATGTTGAGAAACCAAAAGCAAGTAGATAATGATGATTTCTCTAAAATTGATAATTACTTATGAATATTTGTTGGCTTATTATTAATATTATGTTCTCTTCATCAAGCAATTACCAAAAACATAAAGATCACAAAGAGACAAAGAACACCAAAAATTAGGCTCTAAGGTGGGGCAAAACTACACAAGGGGGAAAACCCAAAAACCCTCTTCTTATAGAATTAGATCAAAGTGAGATATCCAAGACCCAGGACCAAGACCAAGACTGCCACAAAGACCCAAGTCAACCCTCCTTCAAATCTTCTGCAACCAAGTCAAAGTAAATGAAAGTAAATGTCGGTCAAAACTAGTCAAAACACTAAATTTTTGACTTACAACTCAAACCTGCAATTTTGGACCTGTAATTTTGCAAAGTAGCCCCAACACCTTCGCACATGTGAACAGAAAAAAGCCAAAAACACCTAAATTCTCTCTCCTTTGACTTTTCTTCTCTCTCCTTTGACCTCACTATCTTTCTTCTTCTATTTTGCACAGAATTTGATGTATGAGACGAGTAGATGAATGAGATCAAAGTGTCTTCTATTTATAGTTGTCCAAGAGGTCGAATAGATGTCTCTTCTAGGCTAACTTGTCCAGGCAGGGCCAACTTGGTCTTGTGCATGACAATTTTGACTTTTTGACTCAAATAAAATATTTTTTTCTTTTTCTTACAAGGAATCCAAATAGGACTTCAACACACATACATTTCTTTGACTCGTAATAGATTTTCTTTTGACACAATAAACCCTAAAAGCAAGAACAACATGCTTTGACTAGAGATAAAAATAATAATAATGAATATAATAAATACATCAATAGCACATTAGAGTTACATTATGAAGACGCACACTAGTTACACTTTCAACACATAAATCTGATTTCCTCCACAAGGGAGAGGCCGAAATATTCAAGTTTCAGTGATGATGAGAAATACAATAGTCCTCTCCTCTATTTTAATGAGGAATAACATCTATTTTAGCCTAAAATCCCCTAGGACAACAAGTTATGTCATAATGATGAATTGGGTTGCAAATCGACCTACTAGCTTAGACAATAAACATAAGAATTTTCCCACATGTTTGAGACATAGGGCAAGAAATGTTGATGTCATCCATGCATTAGGCCATCTAGGGTATGCATTGGTGCTTCTAGGTACCAAACTTGGCATAGAAGCATCTAAAATTCATCCTCGAAGGGTTGGCCCTCAAATCTCTATCAAAATCCCTTTGTGTACCCCAAAAACCAAGTTGGGGCACCAAAGGTGGTCTCATGGCTCTCCAAATGGTCATAATCTCGATCTTTGCTCCAACGTTGAGGGTTTCCAAGGTGGTGCTAACCCTCCCATTTCTCAAGGGGTGAGACCATCCTCATTTAGGCCCTCAATCAACTGCCATCCTTCATGAAGTGCTAAGTCGATTGGAGGCATGTTAGGTCAAGGTGCATCATCCTAAAAAGTCATCAAATCTAGGGCAAAGTGACAAAATGTTGTGGGTGTTGGAGGTGCCCAAGGGTGTGTATGATGCTCTATTGTTGCTTGGAGTCCCATAGCTCTCAATGCTTCACCTATGTGCGTCAACATGCTTCTTTGGAGGCTTGGGCCCTATTACCCAACAAATGTGAGCACCCCTAGGAGAACTTTCCTCCTAATCATCTTCTTCCAGCTGGCAACCAGTAGCCCCTAACAGCCACCTTGTAGCTGATGTGATGTGCCACTTTACCTCCACCACCTACATCAGTTGTATGTTTCCTCAGCCATTTTTCAAGAGCACATGTTAGAAGGCAGGTAATCTGACCCAAAAGGTATGTTTAATGTGCAATCAAGTGCTTATGCTTGTTTTTTATTTGGGCATTTGGAATGGATTATTGGCTGACTTGGAAGAAGGAAGGGTTTTGTTCCCTCACCTTAAATGGGGGCTTAATATTCAATCCTAGTCCAGTGGGACGACCCTTAATGGTCCATGGCTTAAAGAAGGGCACTACTTGGGAAACCCAGATTAAGATAGCGTGGTCCTGTTTTCATGTTCCATATTTATCACTTACCTTCATGCATTACGAGCCCTATACTTCATCTCCCATCTTTGGGTCCACATGACTATAGGTCCACTGGGTTCTAGCACACCTCCTCCCCTTGTCCACATATCTGGGTCGGGCCAAGAAACTTTGGCCGAGGAGGTTGATGCAACGAAAAAAAAGTAAAAAGCATATCATGGCCACAAGCAAAAAACAAAATAAAGAACATAATAAAATGCAAAAGATGGTCAGGACATTAAAATTAGCACATAGGAAAAAGCCAAGCATGAGCGTTACCGCTTATTGTTGAAATATGTAACTAGGTTCGGTCTCATGTACTCTTGATTTTTTGTGTTTGAAGTAAAAGAGAAAAGGAAAATTGTTATTAGTGTTTTCATAGCAAGGGTTTTATGCTCAAGGTCAATTTATTTTAGGTCAAAGCACCCATTGAGTGCTTTTAGTTTTGTCATAAGAGTCTAGAAGTAAAAGAGTCATTGTCATATATAGAAGACTCTATTGGCCATTTTGTATCAAGTCAAAAGAATTTATGTAAGTCAATTTGTGTCATAAAGTCCCTCTAAGACCAATTCGGCTTGCAAGAAGAGAAGTCTGCCTACATGAAGGAATTCGGCCTCATTAAGGACTCCCTAGAAGCCTATGAATAAAGCAACTCGACCTCATTTGAAGGACACACTCACACAAGTTTGATCACAAGGACAAGAAGGAGATAAAGAAGGACATGTTGACCCTGCCGCCTACACCTACCTACCAGTCAGTGAGAAAAGCCTTCAACCCCACAAGGTGTGGTTGGTGGCAGGGAATTCAGAGAAGGGGCTGTCACACTAATC
>APFE030051939.1:12271-37876 GCA_000404065.3 Pinus taeda | reverse complement strand
ATGATGAGAAGATAGAAGTAGAGTTAAAAAACTCTGTTGACTGATGACATCTGATGGTACAAGTGTCCTCTGGATCATCCTTGGGCATGGAGTCTTCATATAATCATCAGGTGCTACTCCAGTAGTCAACAGGACAAAAGAAGAAAGAGAAACTAAAGTTTGAAGATTGTTTTGGCCTACATCCTCCCACATGTGTGAAGAAAAATTAGGGCATCGTTTAGTTTCAGCGAGACCGAATTGCAGTCACATCAAGGAGCCGAATTTAGTGTCAAAGAGATCAAGTTTTCAAGCCGAATTTCTAAGGAAAAAGAGAGCAAATCCAACGAAGGAAAAAGAGACCTATTTTGCCACATTACTCCCACACGTGCAAACTAGGGTTTTTACAGTACAACAGAAAATTACAATCAAGAAGTTGCAAGTCCGAATTTGTGAAGTTGCAGCAGTTTTGGAACAATTTGACTTGGGTTCACTTTGTGAAGAACAGGTCCATCAAAGGAGAGGTTGATTTGGCCTTGGAGGGGTCTTTCCCTTGGGTCTTAGGTCCTAGAATTCATCATTTGAGGATTCTATAAGAAGAGAACAATTCTTGTGGGTTTTCCTCTCAAGGGAGAGGTTTTGGCCCTGGGTAATAGCCTATATCTTGTGTCCTCTTGTTCTATTGATCTTCATAGTTTGGTAGTTGTTTGATTATAAGAATATAATAATAAGCAAGTGAAGAAGAAGCTAATTACAAATACATCAAGTTAAGTAAAAAGAATATCACAACAAGTTATCAAAGTAAGAGAAATCACCCTAATCTAGTTGCCCTAGATTTCTCAATGCTTGTTATTATGGCCATCACCCAGTTCCTAGGGCCAATGTTGCCCCATCACATCATAAAAGGAACCCTTGCAAGCCCCAATCCCTGGTGGGCAATGAACGACCCCACCTTTAAGGGGGTAACCACTACTACACATCATTCACAACATGCTCTCAATTCTTAGATCTTCGAGCAGGAATAGAAAGAAAATAAAAAGGAAATAAGAGGGGTCGAAAAACAAAGGCTGAGGTAACTCATGCATCCACAATTGCTCCCTCCTAACATCTATATGCCTAGAATGTGGATTTCCTCATTATTGCTATCCCTTCGACCATTGAATATGTCCCTGAGACCCCTTGTCCCCCCTCTATTCCATCATCATTCACATGAAAAATATTGATTGAGGGATGTGCTATGGACCTGTTTTGCCCCTTATTGGTTGGGAACACCTAATAGGATCATTAATTAGCCACTCCTACCTAGGGAGGCAACACTATTACGTGATCAAAGCCCCAAATTTGGAAGGGGAGCCTTGTATAAGTGTCAATTTTCCTTTGACTAACAAGCTTGGTTCACTTAAACGCACTAATGATTATTGTACCTCATGGTGAGGATGCGACACTAGGCATTGTCTATAATTAGCAAGTGGTTTTCATCATGGGTTGGGAAACTTAACTGGGGCCCAAGTCCACTAGAGGAGCATTATGACACCCAATAGGTGGAGAGTTGAGAGCCATGGGACTCCTACCACTTGCAGAGCATCATTCTATTCTATGGGCACCTACAACACCTTAGCAGTCTACACATTGCCCCACATTATTCATGAGATGATGCACTTGGACCAATGTGCCCTAGTCGTCTTAGCAGTGATCACATGGATTAGCAGTTGATCTAAGGCCCAAATGGGGTTTGTTTCATCCATTGAGACATGGAAGGGCTAGCACTATCCTCAAAGCCCTCAATGTTGGAGTGAAATCAAGCTATTCTATCACCAGGAGACCCATGATACCCATTTTGTGCCCCAAACACAAAACTGGGGTCCATGGGATGATTTGCATGGAGATTTAGGGGCCAACCACTAGATCATGATTTTTGGAGCCCTCTACACTCACTTTGGCACATGACATCAACATTTTGACCTCTTTGTGGGTTAATTGTTATGTTTTTACATTGGCTATGAGGTTGCCTTGTAACCTCACTTAGTATTTGCCCATTATTTTATAACTTGAGGGGCTTTTAGGTTAAAAATAGAGATCATCGAACACATAAATTAGAGATACCTCATTTGTTCTCTCTCATCATCAAACTTGGGAATTTCGAACTTCTTAGAGAGTTCATACTTTTTTTTGTGGCTGATTTTGGAGATACTTGGATGTATTTTGATGTATGGAAGCTAATTTTGACATTCTTTGGAGTTATTAACTTATTTCTTGGTCTAATGGATGGATAGATTGTTAGTTTATGTAGCATCGGAGGTGTTCTAGACACAAAAATTGGTGGAGAGGCTAGAATACATGAAATCTTAGAAACCCATAAATCGTTTTTGGAAATTCCACCTAAAGATGACTTAATTAGATTATTAACATATTTTTTAATATTTCCTAAGTCTAAACTTAGGAAAACTGGTTAATTAATCAGGATTAATTAAGTCAAGCTGAGAATAGTCTAGAAACTCACACAGATTGACTTCAAGATGATCCTAGCCCTTGATTAAGTTTTATTATTGGTCGTTGGTGCTCCAACAGATCATTATAAGAAGAGTCAATGGGCACTTTGAAAATACACCATAAACACTTGGAGAATTCGAATTTCCAGAGTAGCAGCAATCAGTTTCCAGAGAGTACGAGCTTCAGTGAGGAAGCAGGGATAGTGAGGGGCAGGGACAGCGAGGGGTAGGGACAATAAGGTTGGAGGACGTTTTCTAGATCCAGCGAGTACATTTGCAGAAAGGCCGAGATTTCTCTAGGAAGTTGCACAAAGGTAGCCCATAGCCTCAAGAAGGCAGTTCGATTTGATGAAGAGGGAAGACGTTTTCAATTCTACAGGCAGGGAAGGAGTCCCAGAGTGTTGGAGAGACGTTTTCCCAACCAACAACAGGTAGGACAACTAGATTAGCAGTCAATTCAAGCAGCAGTTGCAGCAGACGGCATCAGGTTGACGCGTAGCCTGCACAAGCCTAGTTGGACGGCTTGCTTTACAAAGGCAGTCTAGTGCCGGAATTGCCCGGAGTGAGGGTAATTTCCCTCTAGTTTTTTTGCCAGTCTTTTTCTCTACAGGATTGCCAGATTTCGGCATCCAAATTATTGTACTCAGAATTTCTCACTGTTGCATAATAATAAAAACCCTCAGTTGTTGCGCTGTTTTTCCCAAGTTGGGTTTTTCTAGGGACATTTGTCCAAAAAATAACGATGTCATTTTATGTGTGTGTGTGCTAGATTTTCTCAAATTCCAAAGCTATTTTTCTTCTATAGTATTTATTTGTGAAAATCGCAGTGTGAATTATTTGGTATTTGCCGTAGCAAACTACAAATAAATTGTTAAATAAATTAACAATTAGGAAAATAATTTCCAGTTGTTGTGATAGTTGAAATTTACTACTACATGCTACCTTGTAAGTACCTATTGTTGATGATTATTATTTTGAATTGTCTAATGTATGGAATTGTTACTTCTAGATTATGCTTGTTTATGCCCTAATTTGTTGAAAATAAATTCTAAAAGCTATCTAGTTGAGTATTGCATATGTTACTCATTGTATAAAATATAATGAATGTTCCTAGTGGAGTAATTCTTGTTATTCTCCATAAAAATCCATTATGCCATTAAGTGGGTAATCGTTGAACTTTTGATAGCTAGGGCATCAAATTTCAACCTCCTTGGAAGGGAATTAGGCTTATCTAGCACATCCTTGACTCCATATCCCCATAGGACAAGGCACTGGTCCAATCACTTGATGATCAACCTTAAATTTTATCCATAATTTTCTCTTCTCAAATTTGGTCCTTTTAAGGCTAGGGTGAAAATCTGGGGCTTGGAGCAAAATGTTAGGGAGGAGGCTTTTTGGTGATTTGAGAGCCTAAACATCAAGAGATAGGTTTAGGCTACCTAACCTATCAATTTGGTGGGCATCCACTCAAATTTTACCCATAAAACCTCTTTCCTTAGGTGTTTCTCTGAGAGGGAAACCCTACTTTCTTTTCCCCTCAAATTGAGGACTTTATTGACGGTTTCATGAGCCTTGGATTAGTTGAATATCATTGTAAGAAACCATTTCCCTCGCGCCTTGACCTTGTGAATACATGTCGTTGTCACACTAATTATACAAGCACGGTGCGACAATGACTCAGGTTGGGGGTTGTCACTATGATCCCTAACCTCTCTGTCCTAGTTGTCTCCCAACAACAGGCTATGGGGAGTAGTCCCTATGGAAGATAGAAATGCAAGACTCGTTGGTAACCAACAACTCCGGGAGACACAATTGAATGGCCTAGTCACTTGGTTGATTTAGCAAGATTTATATATTAGATTAGGTTTAGATGTGAGACTAGTGCCTTATGGAGTCAATTTCTTGCTTTATTTCGATTAAAGACAAAGTAATTGAATGAACAGCCGCCACTTGAATGCTTAACTATCCTATATGCTATGCAAATCCTAAGACTTAGGTGTGATGCAAGGATCTTGGTTACTTTTAATTAAATGACTATTCTAGGCATGTCCTTCCTCTTAACTATTTTGGAACTAGTCTCTGGAGTAGGTTGTAAGAAAGACGCCAAGGGAAAGCAAACATGGGCTTGATTAACGATACCTCGCCTTAGGTATTGTTGTCGCACAAAATGTCTAGGCACCACGACAACGGCTCAAATCGGGGGTTGTCACCCTGATCCCCAATCTCTCCATTTAAGTTGTCTCCCTACAGCAGACTAAGGGGGGTAGACCCTATGGAAAAATTGAATGAAGAAGAACTAGTTGGGAACCAACCAATTCGGGAGACACAGTGAAGCGACCAAGTACTTGATTAAATTTAGCAAGACTTATAAGATTTGATTAGATTTTAAATGATCGATACCAGTGCCTTATGGAGTCAACAATCTTGCTACGGAAATTAAGACCAAGTAATCGATTAGCAATTGTTGCTTAGGTGAATGACTATCTTATATCAACTGCAGATCCTAAAGCTAATGTGAGATGCAAGAATATTGGTTAATTTTAGTTAAATGCCTATTTAAATGTGAATCCTTCGATCCTTCCTGTGTTGAGCTTGATTTCGTAGTAATTCGCAAAGAGAAGATAACGTGAAGCACACTAAGGTGTGATTAATGATAGCTCTCTTGAAAATCTAACATACCCGTTGCCTTCAGCGCTGCAAAGAATTGTGGCTCTGATGACTGCAAGGTCGTCGTTTTAAGTACTTTTAAAAGCATGTTTCTCAAGCAAAGATGGATGTATACTTATCTCTCTATCGACCAAGCTTATGCTTGGAAGTAAATTTTATTTATGTGAAGCTAACTTGTATGCAAATGCACTAGATGATGAGATGAAGTTAGATTCGAAGACTAGAAACACTTGTGTTGCAAAAACCCTCAATTACCAAAATGAAATGTTCACTTTACTAAATGAAGACTTAAAAAATAAACCCCTGAAAATATTACAATTAAACCACAAGCTTATTTCAAATCTTTTTTATACAATTATAGCTCAAAGAGAACAAAAACTTCTTTGCAATTTAATCTCAATGTCAACAGATGCTCAAAAATACGCAGCTTAAGAAACAAGATATGCAATCTATTACAATTCCACGACAGAGCACTTTAACAATTACTTGAAAATATTCGCAAAATATCTAACATGTAACACATCAAATAATTCAAGCAATGACGATCAATTTCAATAGATGCAAAATATTCTAACAATTAAATTTCTAGAGATCCAAATACTTTAAAAAACCATGAAATTTAAATGCTAATCAATTCACAATCCTAGAATTAAAATAATTTATGCTTAGTGACCCAAATCTAGGGAAATTTACCACTTTCCTATAGTCAATTTTTAGATTCAAAAATTTTAAGCGTGTTTAACTATAGAGAAATGAAAAATGTTAATACCACAAAAGTTTTCTTTAGATTAATAATTTAGTTAGTCCTTAGGAAAAATTCTTTGATGCGCTAAGTTTTATGAAGCAAGACTAATGTAGTAAATGATCTGTTAAGATCTTTCTTTTTTTAATGTGACCAAAGTAAAACAAATCAAAAGGATTTGATAATTTTTTTCAAAAAGATTATGGGCCAGAGGCCAAATAAAAATTTAAAATCTTTTAATGCAAAAGTTACTTTTGATTTAAATTTTTTAGAAAGTCTCCAAATCACATGAAAAATAAAAATGGAAGTGCAACCCTTTTTTATTTTTTAGTTTTGTTTTTAGAGCTTTTTTATTTAAAAAAAAGGGCAAAATCATAATCATAAAAATTAAAAGAATGTAATAAAATCAAATCAAATAAAAAGGAAATAAAATAAAAATCAAAACCGAAATCATACTTTTTTTTTGTTTTTTAAATAAAACACAAAAGAACTTAAACAAAGTCTGACCAAAGCAAAGATTAAAAATACTAAACTAACCCTTACTCACACATACACAATACTTAGAAAAAGTCGAAACCAACCCTAACACATCATATGAAATCAAAAATCGTTTTTCATTTGTGTTTGCAGGTTCGAGTTCGACGGTGGTAACGAAGAGGAGTAAGAATGCGAAGGACCGAAAGGCGAGGTTGGGAGAGCTGAGAGCTGGATGAATAACACTGTGAGTGCAACAACGTGATGAGTTTTTGCAGGTCGATGGCGTAAGGGAGAAGGAGACGGCAGAAAAGAGCGCACAGGTATGGCAGCGTGCAGGTAGAAAGACGCAGGTCTATGGAGGATCACGAAGCAGAGCCTCGGCAAGAGAAGCGGTTGTTGATCAGAGAAATGAATGCAAGCAGCAGGCAGCAAAGGATCAAACTCGAAGAGCAGTAGGGGATGGAGAGGACAAGGAGAATGGAAGATTTTCGAAGGGTTTGAAAAGCGCAAGCAGACAAAGGAAATAAGAGGCTTTCCCTTAAAAAAATCGAAATTTCTTCTGCAGCAAAACTGCAAAACAAAAAACCCAGGCAACAGAGAAAATGGAAAATGGTGGTCCAATAAAACCCAGAAATTTCTGATTAAGTTGATATGTTTTGCTTCAGATTTATTAATGAAACCCCTGTAAAATCATCTCCAGCTTTTAAAAATTTTAAACCCTTGGACTTCAAAAAATAATGACCCTGCAAAAGCTGGTTTTGAGGCCAGATCTTACCCTCCAGGGCCTAGATCTGGCTTCAAATCAAACTTTACCTTCAGATCTACAACTTGTACCTAAAAATAAAACACCTAGAACCCAGATATATAAAAAATAAATAAAACCCCAAAAACCCAAGTCATAAAACCTAAAAAAACTTTACGGATCTATGCAAAGGAATGGCAAATCTATCAGATTTGAGGAGTGTGAATCCAACTCCACTCCCATATCTGATAATCTAAGGCTCTCAACAGCCAGATTTATCAAATTTTGACATAAAAAATAAAAATTTTTAATTTTAAAGGAGGTGCTTAGCTCAAAACCCTTCATGCATCAACAATAAAAATCTTATGATAAGCCCCGGATCAAATTAAGCTGGGCGCTTCAGAAAACACGAATTGGAAGTTGGTTGGTCCAACTGAAAACTTCCCCTAACGCCAAAGGATCTAAACATCAAGACTTTCCTCAATTCAACCTTTAGAATAGAGCACGAAAATAATAATAAAATTCAGATAAATAGAGATACCTGCTATTACATCCAAAATTTAAATTATTACTTATACCCTAGCGACTGAGCAAGATACATGTACTCAAATCACTCTTAAGAAGCTACTATCAATGGCTAAAAAATATTACAAATGAAAAATGACACATCTTACAGTATTTCCATGAAGAGTAACACCGACAAAAATTAACCCCAAAGTCTTTCGTTATTATTCAGAAAAAGATTACAGAAGAGCTTTTTGCTTAGCACACGACTCAAAGATAGGTGGATCAACTAACAAATGACCTCCTATCTAAAGGTAAATCCTCCAACGGCTAGTCCGAGTGATACTCGTCAAAGCAATCTCGACTATTGATGAGGATTAAAATTTCTTTTAATCTCATCCGTCGAAATATTAAATTCTTGAGAAAATTCGAATTTTTCAATTAAATGCTTTTTAATTAACTCAAAAATAAAAATTTTGAGTTAATTTCCTCAAAACTTTGACTTTGACTTAACCCCCAGGGACCAAAGACTTAAAATTTAGCAAAATAATTAATTTACCTTAGTCCCGGGACCTTTTAAAATTTGATTTTTAAGGACCCACGAATTTTGCCTTCGTAGAATTTAAATTTACCTAGGACCTAAAATTAATTACATTTCTGGCTTACGATTTTAATTAAGTTTTTGCTATAAAGTTTAATTAATTAACCTATAAGGGGATCAATTATTTTTCCAACCCTCAAGAAACTTTACATCATAATTTTCATATTTTTTACATCATAAGGGGAAAACCCATCTGTAATAATCCCTCAGACTACCCATTTCTGCGACACAAATATAATCTAGCAGACCAAGCAATTTGTAATAAAATAACCTAACCAAATTGTTAAGATTATTCCCAAATCACTTTTACATAGACTCGATCTATAACACTAGGACTCGCCTAAGATCCCAGTGACAAGATACATTCCAGCGTTAGGGTGAGACTGAAGGAAAACTCTACCGACCATTCGAGAATGGATCGGTGAGACAAAAAACCTCCTAGAATGCAGATCGTCACCAGAAAAGTAAGTTTACCTAGGCCATTACATACATGATACGGTTCTGCCGAGATTATTTACATCAAATACATGCAGAATGAATTTACATTATAACATGATAATCATGCTGATGATGATAACTGAACAGCATAGACACATTGATCAGGTGCTATCCCTTTTGCGAAAAAAATGGTGTACTGTTATGAGTCGTTGACACGTAGTGGTCAACATCTGGCTCTACTTGGGGAGATGTTGCTGCACTGGAGGAATGTGAGAATCCAGAATCTGGATCCACACAACACACAATATAACATAAGTAGCGTCCATTCAAAAATCATCATATAACATTAAGCACAGGAAAGATATAAGCTCTTCATTTATTAACTATCTAGTAACATGAAAAGTAAATCTAATCCTAAAACATAAATGAAATGCTAAAATGAGAAGGTATAGGGTTAGAAATACAACACAAAGGATGCCCCATGGCATCAGATGTCATCTTTGAATAATAGCTTGAGCATTTGGCCATTTGCAGGTAAGTCAAGTGGTTCGCCATCCAATCTGCTCAAGTGGAATGAATTTGGCCCAACGATGTCTCGGATAATGTATGGTCCCAGCCACAAACTGTCAAATTTCTTATGTTTTCTTGGTTTTTCATTCTTGTGATCCCAAAGGAGTACCATATCTCCAACCTGCAAAGATCTAGATCAAGATGATTTATCAAAGCTTTTCTTAATGTTAGATTGACTTTTACACATATTATAAAAGTTGTCCTATGAGTTTTATCCAACACCACAATCTGATCAATTCTATTTTGAACAACATCTTTATTAGTGGAAAAATGTTGAAGGAGTTGATAAGCTGGCAATTTAAGGTGCACAGTTAAAGTTACATCCAAGCCATAAACTAATTCAAAGGGGTTTTTATCAGTAGCTTTCTTTTTAGTAATTTTAACTTCCCATAAAGCATAATTGATTTTACTGTCCCAAGATCGCTTATTATCTCCTACTATCTTCTTGATAATGGTTATAAGATTTTTATTACTTGATTCAGCAAGTCCATTACCCTGAGGATAGTAATTAGATGAATGAGATAATACAATACCATACTTGAAACAAAAAGATGAAAATTCTGAAGAACTAAAAGCCTTAGCATTATCAGTAGTGATCTTAGCAGGGACACCAAATCTAGTAATGATATTATTTTCAATGAAATCCATAATGACCTTTTCAGTGGCATTCTTAGCAGGGATGGCTTCGACCCATTTAGTGAAATAATTAGTAGCAGTCAAAATCCATGAATAGCCATTGCTAGAATTTTCATGAAACTTCCCAATGAAATCCAGACCCCAATGTTGAAAAGGTGCCTCCACAACCACAGGTTGTAAAGGGAGGGCAGCAAGCTTTTGTTTCCCAGTGAACAGTTGGCAAGCTTGACAACTTCTAACAAACTTATGCACATCAGAAAAAATCGAAGGCCAATAATAACCAGCGCTCATAATTTTGTGGGCAGTAATTCTAGTAGCATAATGACCACCACAAAATCCCAAATAAAACTCAGAAATTAACTTCTTCGACTCAATTTCATCAACACACCTAAGTACTATGCCCTCAGGATTTCTCCATTCGAGGCCATCCTTCATGAGGCAATACCTAGTGGCTTTTAATCTAAGAGCCCTTTTCTTATGAGCAACTAAATGGTTAGCACATGCAAGATTTAACAAGTAATAAATAATGTCCTTGTACCACTCATGCTCTCCTAATCTTTGCAGCCCAGGGGAAGATGAATCGTTAAGACAAATCAAACCAAGAGCTTTCTCATTACCTTCGATCATTATTTGAGCCAAACCTTGGCCTTTGACTAACTTGGTGGGTCTAATCTCTAAATCATATTCTTGTATTTTAGTAAGCCACCTAGCACAAATCCCTAAGCAATCAGTTTGAGTTAATATATCTTTAACTGCAAAATGTGGGACAAAAGCAATGATTTTGGCATAGCCCACATAAGTTCTAAAATGCTTAAGAGATTTGACTAAGGCATAGGCTTGTTTTTCCATGGTATTGTAATTTAATTCAGAATTTTGAAGCGCTCTACTCATAAAAGCAATAGGTTGCTCGTGACCATCCTTATTTTTCTGCAATAGGACCCCAACAATGGTATCTTCAGAGGCAAAAGAGAAAATCATGAAATCCTTCGAGTAATCAAGACTAACTAAAACGGGAGCTTTTGCAATAGCACCTTTGATTTCCTGAAAATCCTTTTTGCCATCTTCTTTCCATAGAAATTTTACATCCTTTTTCAGAAGACTTTGAATAGGCTTAGCTACTTCTGCATAATTTGGAATAAATCTTCTTAGAAAATTTGCTTTTCCAAGAAAAGACTGAAGCGATTTAAGATTATGGGCGAGAGGAATCTTTTGGATTGCCTCAGCTCTTTCAGGATCAATCTTGATTTCATCTATAGAAATGATGTGACCAAGTAATTTCCCTTTAGTTACTCCAAAAACAGACTTAGCCGGATTTAAAGAAATCTCATACTCTCTACATTTATCAAAAACTTGCCTAAGATGACCTATATGACTAATACCATCCTTAGAAAAAATAGTAAGATCATCCTCATAAATTTCGATAATCTTCCCAATTAAACCGTTAAAAGCATAATCCATAGCCCTTTGAAACGTGGCCCCAGAATTCGTTAATCCAAACGGCATTCTAATATATTCGAACGTACCCCATGGTGTGGTGAATGTAGTTTTGCGGCGATCCTCTTTCTTAGCCCATACTTGATTATATCCAGAAAAACCATCTAGGAATGACATCATTCCAGAACCAGTTATTCTTTGCAACATAGTCTCCATGTTTGGCAAAGGGTAATTATCTTTCTTGCATGCTAGATTAAGGTTTCGAAAATCGACACAAAGTCTAATTGTACCATTCTTTTTTCTAACAATCACAAGGTTGGAACACCATGTTGAATGTCTCGTTTGAGCAATAATTCTTGTTACAAGCATCTTTGAAAGCTCCTTTTGAACCAAAGGGGCTAACTTCGGATTTATTTGCCTAAGCTTTTAACGAAAGGGTTTAGCATTTTCATCTTTCAAAGGGATAATGTGGTCCATGGCATCTTCCCTATAACCTTTTAATTCATCATAAGAAAATGATGAAACGTCCCGATATTCACGAAATAAATTGGTTAACTTTTTCCTTTCTTCATCGTTAGTACCCTTACCAATTTTGATAATCATGGGATCACTAGAGGTACCAATGTTTACCTCGATGAATTCGCCTAGATCCATTTTATTTTCTTCTTTCATCTTTGTGGCATCATGCCGATCAAAGTGTTGTTCAAAAGAAACAACATTCCTAGGAGTAAGATTTATAATATCTTCACGATCATCAGATCCATCCTCCTTAGAATCTATCTGAAAATTTTCAAACTTATCCAAATTATCAAGAAAATGAATCACTTGTTTCTCGTCATCAAAAATCTGCCAATGCTCTGAGTTATCTAAAACAGAAGGCCTAAATATAACTTCCATTTTTATCTTATCCTTGATCAACCCATCAGATAATTGCAAAGTAGAAGCAACTACGACAAGCTCATCTGCCAAACTATTATGTTCTCTCGGGATAGCTTCAAGGTCAAGGGCATCAAAGTATTCCATAGTATCCCATACAACATTTTGATAATTCCTTAACCTTTGATTTTTACATGTAAATTTGTTTTTAATTTGCATGATAACTAAGTCAGAATCCCCCTTGATGCTAAGCAACTTAACCCTTTAAGCCTTTGCCAACTCAAGACCCAAATTCCAATCAATACGCAAACTTGAAAATATGACCAAGGGGAGATTTTAATACTATTCCTGCACCTTTACCATGCCTAGACAATGCGCCATCAAAATACATGTACCAAAATTTATCCTTGAGATCCCCAATCTTTTTATCAACCTTATCATCAGGAAGAACTATGGAATTCGACAGAATAGCATAATTCTCAATGTCAGATTGTTCTTCAATTATCTCATTATGAGGTCTCTTAGGATCTTCAACATGAAATCTTCTCTCGGGCTCTCTATTAAGTCTTACAAACCCATTACCTCTAAAAGAAGGAATCGTAGCATATGACCAATTCATTTGTATACTCCCTCCTAGATCAGAGACCTATTTTATAGATAAAAGCATACCCCAAGCATCAGGCACATCAACAACAACAATGTCCATAACAATCATAATGTCAAGGTAAACCGATAAATGAACTTGTAAATCCTTGATTAACCCATGAACTTCAATCTTCTTAAAATCCATGGCATATATATTGTAGTAAGGCTTAGAAACTCTTAAATTAAGTTGTTCCATGACCCTCTTGGTCATGACACAAGTTGATGCACCAAAGTCCAGCATACAATTATTCAATTTATACCCATCAATCATCAAAGTAATAAAGAATGGCTGATGATCTTTGTTATCTGAATCCAAACTTTGCAAATATATAGGAGCATCCTGCTAATCATCTTCAGATGCCTTCTGTTGAGAAACATTTACTTGAGGAGCTTCAATAGCGTTTAGTAACTTAGCCCTTTGGGAACGAATCTTCGCAATCTCAACAACATGAACCCAGATTTTTGCATTATTAAACCAAATTCCCAAATCGATATCTAATCCAAAGTTTGAACCCAGGTTGAAACTTCAAGGGGAAATTTGATTCCCACTTTGATCTTAATTCCTTCTTTGATACGTTAAACCCTTATATTTACCAATTTCCATGACTTGCTCTAGAGAAAGCTTTTCATCAAATAATTTAACCATCATATCATTTTCATGATCAAAATTATTAATACTAAAAGCTGATGTGGAAGGCTTAACATCTTGACTGTTTTCGTTAACTTCCATCCAGTCTTACATAGATAAAGAAAACTCTTTACCTGGTACATTTATTTGATTACTTGCCCTAAACATTCCATTATCCAAAATCCTTTTAACTGTGGAGCAAGTAGCCTCCTCATGAAGAGCATCACAAGCCTGACAATAAGGCAGAGCTTCATTGACCAAATTAGTATATTCAAACGGATTAGGTGGTCTCTGCTCACTAGATTGACCTTTCTTCTGCCAATTATTATTTCGATTATTATTATTATTTCTAGGCTGAAAATTCTGTGTTTGAGCTCTTTCCATTTGAACCAACCTAGAGTGCAAAGTAGTTATCTCCTTATAGCATGGTTAGAGATTAATTTCGCTTGGTTAAGCTCCATGCTTTCAATTTTTTGCAGTAATTTTTTAATAGGGTCATCATCAAATTCTTTAACCTCTTTTCCTTTAGGTTCTTTCAATTTTGTTGAAGCCCTATCAAAACCTGGGATTTCAAACTTCCTAGATGCCTTTTTATCTTTTTCAAGCTCTACCGCTAAAGCTTGACAATCATTATAATCAGAAATTTTAGCACGTCTTAACTCATAAAAGGGATCAGGGCTAAAGGCATCAACATAGAAGTCCCGAAAAGATTTATCAAGAGGTTTATAATCTTGAGGTAATTCCTTAATAATATCATTGAACCTCTTATTAAATTCTTCTACAATCTCATTTTCTTTCTTTTTAATGACACCAATAGCTTTTACGAGATGCCTTTCCCCTCTCTTATCTCCATACTTTTCCTTAAAGGCATTAATAATCAATTGCAAATAATCAAATGAATTATGAGGCTTTTCCGTAAACCAATCTAAAGCATCCCCCTCCAAGGTAAGAACAAAAAGGCTCATTTTTACATCTTCGTGATTATAATCACCAGCCCTCGCATACTTACCCAACCAAGAACCAAAAGCTTTCAGATGAGTATTAACACTAATTGCATTATATTAACACTAATTGCATTATTGCCCTAAAAGGAAGGCAATTTATCCATCCCATGGTCTAGAAAATCATTGGGATAACCTTGAATGTTAGCAAAGTTATAAGGGGCGAACATGTCCATGATGCCGTGCTCAACCGGGTTAGGAAAAAGCAAATGGATATCAGAGAGAGCTTCTTGTCCGAGATTAACAAGAAGGGTATGAGAATAGAGTTTATGTAATCGTACTTTGAGAGCCCTTTTAAGATCAGGAACAGGATTAACCAAACTGCTTGGATGTCTTCTAGTACACACTCTTGTAGAAGATAGAGGAAGTGGAGTCACCACTAGGACAATATCTATCTCGAAATAACCCGAAAGCAAGAAAACAAGGATGAGGAACTTATCCTAGCAAGAGACGAAAGGATGAAAACAATGAAATGAGATGAATGTCAAATTTTGTAAAGCCAAAGCACAAGAAATTGGTCCCCGACAACAACACCAAAAAATGTTGTTGCACAGAATGTCTAGGCATCACGACAATGGCTCAGATCGGGGGTTGTCACCCTAATCCCCAATCTCTCCGTTTAAGCTATCTCCCTACAGCAGACTAAGGGGGGTAGACCCTATGGAAAAATGGAATGAAAAAGAACTAGTTGGGAACCAACCAATTCGGGAGACACAATGAAGTGACCAAGTACTTGATTAAAATTTAACAAGACTTATAGGATTTGATTATATTTTAAAGGATTTATACCAATGCCTTATGGAGTCAACAATCTTGCTAGGGAAATTAAGACCAAGTAATCGATTAGCGATTGCTGCTTACGTGAATGATTATCTTATATCAAATGCAAATCCTAAAGCTAATGTGAGATGCAATAATCTTGGTTAATTTTAGTTAAATGCTTATTTAAATGTGAATCCTTCGATCCTTTCTATGTTGAGCCTAATTTCGTAGTAATTGGTAGAGAGAAGATAAGGTGAAGCACACTAAGGTGTGATTAATAATACCTCTCCTGAAAATCTAACATACCCAATGCCTCTAGCGCTGCAGAGAGCTATGGATCTGATGATTGCAAGGTCACCGTTTTAAGTACTATTAAAAGAAGGTTTCTCAAGAAAATATGGATGGATGCCTATCTCTCTATCGACCAAGCTTATGCTTGGAAGTACATTTTATTTATGCGAAGCTAACTTGTATGCAAATGCACTAGATGATGAGATGAAGTTAGACTCGAGGATTAAAAACACTTGTGTCGCAAAATCCCTCATTTACCAAAATGAAATGTTCACTTTACTAAATGAAGACTTAAAAAATAAACTCCTGAAAATATTACAGTTAAACCACAAGCTTATTTCAAATCTTTTTGATACAATTATAGCTCAAAGAGAACAAAAACTTCTTTGCAATTTAATATCAATGTCAATAGATCCTCAAAGATACCTAGCTTAGGAAACAAAGATATGCAATCTATTACAATTCCATGACAGAGCACTTTAACAATTACTTGAAAATATTCGCAAAAGATCTAACATGTAACACATATCAAATAATTCAAGCAATGACGATCAATTTCAATAGATGCAAAATATTCTAGCAATTAAATTTCTAGAGATCCAAATATTTTAAAAAACCATGAAATTTAAATGCTATTCAATTCACAAACCTAGAATTAAAATAATTTATGCTTAGTGACCCAAATCTAGGTAAATTTACCACTTTCTTATAGTCAATCTTTAGATACAAAAATTTTAAGCGTGTTTAATTATAGAGAAATGAAAAATGTTAATACCACAAAATTTTTCTTTAGATTTTACCCTTAACACACAAAAGAACACCAAGAAGGAATTATAGATTAATAATTTAATTAGTCCTTAGGAAAATTCTTCGATGTGCTAAGTTTTATGAAGCAAGACTAATGTGGTAAATGATCTGTTAAGATCTTTCTTTTTAATCTGACCAAAGTAAAACAAATCAAAAGGATTTGACAACTTTTTTTTTAATTATGGGCCAGAGGCCACATAAAAATTTAAAATCTTTTAATGTGAAAAATTACTTTTGATTTAAATTCTTTAAAAAGTCTCAAAGTCACATGAAAAATAAAAATGGAAATGAAGCCCTTTTTATTTTTTTTGTTTTATTTTTAGAGTTTTTTTATTAAAAAAAAGGCAAAATCAAAATCATAAAAATTGAAACAATGAAATAAAATCAAATCAAATAAAAAAGAAGTAAAATCAAAATCAAAACCGAAATCAAACTTTTTTTTTTGTTTTTTAAATAAAACACAAAAGAACTTAAACGAAGTCTGACCAAAGCAAAGATTAAAAATATTAAACTAACCCTTACTCACGCATACACAATACTCAGAAAAAGTCAAAAGAATAAACTCGAAACCAACCCTAACACATCATATGAAATCAAAAACCGTTTTTCGTTTGTGTTTGCAAGTTTGAGCTCGATGGCGACAGCGAAGAGGAGTAAGAATGCGAAGGATGGTAAGGCGAGGTTGGGAGAGTTGAGAGTTGGATGGATAGTGCTATGAGTGCAACAGCGCGATGCATTTTTGCAGGTCAATGACATAAGGGAGAAGGAGACAACAGAAGAGAGCGAGTAGGTATGGCAGCGTGCAGGTAGAAGGACGAAGGTCGATGGAGGATCACAAACCAAAGCCATGGCAAGAGAAGGGGTTGCGGATCAGAGAAATGAATGCAACAACGGCAACAAAGGATCGAACTCGAAGAGAAGCAAGGGACGGAGAGGACAAGGAGAATGGAAGATTTTCAAAGGGTTTGAAAAACGCAAGCAGACAAAGGAAATAAGAGGCTTTCCCTAAAAAAAATGAAATTTCTGCAGCAAAACAAAAACCAAAAAACCCAGGCAGCAGACAAAATGGAAAATGGTGGCCCAATAAAACACAGAAATTTGTGATTAAGTTGATATGTTCTGCTACATATTTACTAATGAAACCCCTGTAAAATCGTCTCCAGATTTAAAAAATTTAAAACTCTTGGACTTCAAAATATAATGACCCTACAAAAGTTGGTTTTAAGGCCAGATCTTACCCTCCAGGGGCTAGATTTGACTTCAAATCAAACTTCACCTTCAGATCTGCAACCTGTACATGAAAACAAAACACCCAGAACCCAAATATACGAAAGTTAAATAAAACCCCAGAAACTCAAGTCAGAAAACCCAAAAAATCTTTACAGATCTATGCACAAGAATGGAAGATCTATCAGGTCTGAGAAGTGTGAGTCCAACTTCGCTCCTAGATCTGATAATCTAATGCTCTCAACAGCTAGATTTATCAAATTTCGCACATAAAAAATTAAATTTTAAAATTTTAAAGGAGGTGCTTAGCTCAAAACCCTTCATGCATCACTAATAAAATCTTATGATAAGTCCGAGATCAAATTAAGTTGGGCTCTTCAGAAAACACAAATCAGGAGTTCGCTGGTCCAACTGAAAACTTCCTCCAACGCCCGAGGATTTAAAAATCAAGACTTTCTTGCAAAACTCAATTCAGCCTTTAGAATAGAGCAAGAAAATAATAATAAAATTCAGATAAATAGAAATACCTGCTATTACATTCAAAATTTAAATTATTACTTAAACCCCATTGATTGAACAAGATAACTGTACTCAAATCACTCTTCAGAAAATATTATCAATGGCTAAAAAAATTTACACATGAAAAACAACACATCTTACAATATTTCCATGAAGAATAACACCGGCGAAAATTAACCCCAAAGTCTTTCGTTATTATTCAGAAAAAAATTACAGAAGAGCTTTTTGCTTAGCACACGACTCAAAGATCGGATGAATCAATTGACAAATGACCTCCTATTTAAAGATAAATCTTCCAACGGCTAGTTCGAGCGATTCTCGTCAAAGCAAGCACGACCGCTGACGAAGATTAAAATTTCTTTTAATCTCATCCGTCGAAATATTAAATTCTTGAGAAAAATCGAATTTTTCAATTAAATGCATTTTAATTAACTCAAAAATAAAAATTTTCAGTCAATTTCCTCAAAAATTTTACTTTGACTTAACCCCTAGGGACTAAAGGCTTAAAATTTAGCAAAATAATTAATTTACCTTAGTCCCGAGACCTTTTAAAATTTGATTTTTAAGGACCCACAATTACCTAGGACCTAGAATTAATTAAATTTTTGGCTTACAATTTCAATCAATTTTTGGCCAAAAAATTTAATTAATTAACCTATGAAGAGATAAATTATTTTTCCAACCCTCAAGACACTTTACATAATCATTTCACATTTTTTACATCTCAAGGGAGAAAACCCATCTGTAATAGACCCTCACAAACTACCCATTTTTGCGACACAAATATAATCCAGCAGACCAAGCAATTTGTAATAAAATAACCTAACCAAATAGTTAGGATTATTCTCAAATCACTTTTACATAGACTCGGTCTATAACACTAGGACTCGTCTAAAATCCCAGTGACAAGATGCATTCCGGCTTTGGGGTGAGACTGAAAGAAAACTCTGTCGACTATTTGAAAATGGATCGATGAGACAAGAAACCTCCCAGAATGTAGATCATCACCAGAAAAGTAGGTTTACCTAGGCCATTACATACATGACACGGTTCTGTCAAGATTATTTACATCATATACATGCAAAATGGGTTTACATTATAACACGATAATCAGGTTGATAATGATAGTTGAATGGCATAGACACATTAATCAAGTGTTATCCTTTTTGCGAAAAAAAAAAAAAGAGTGTACTGCTATGGGTCGTTGACACGTAGTGGTCAACAGGTACTAACCACTTGGTGCCACTGGCGTTGTAGAGATTGTGGCTCTGACAATTGCAAGGTCATTGTATTAACCACTAAAGAGGTGTTAGGCTCCTCAAGCTAGATGAGAAAGGTTGTCTTATTATCTCTATCAACCAAGATTATGCTTGGAGGTAGGTTACTTAGTTGCAAGACTAACCTTAAAATGAAATGCAAGGTAAATGAGTGATTCTTAAGGTGACATTACTTAAATGTTTCTTTAAGTAGTTAGTTATGAATTTCCTCAAATTAAGATATCAAGTACTTCACAATACTTAGAAAAAGTAATCTCAACCAAAAGACAAGTGTTTAAGTTCAATAGTGCCAACAAGATACAAAAGATATCCACAAGATACAATTGCTGAAAAATAAGATAGATGCTCTTCACAATGATTCACCAATATAGTGTTTAGAATAGATATCCACTTAAAACATGAACTTATAAATTTAAAGACAACTAGAGAACTTATCCAATAATTCAATAATAAATATGAGATGCCAATGACAATTATCCAAAAGAGACAATAACATAACAAGTGTTCTTAGCCAATATTCTTCAACAATTTGTCAACATAAAATGATTATTAAGAGATGTGCAATTAGATTTACCAATCTTCAAGCTAAGAACATACAATGATTATCAAATTTTTAATTAGTCAAATTTACAAATTGCTTAAGAGACATTCACTGATATTCAATCCTTGATTAAGCACTTGCGTGAGTGAATTTAGTGCAAAGTTAATGATCTTTAGAGATTATGAACAAGCTTACAAGAGACAAGCAAATGTTAGATTCCAAATAACCAATATTCAATAGCAGTTAAAACCATGAAACAAGGAACAATTAGAATGTAAAACAATGAAAGCACTTATGTAACTTGTATCCCAATGTTACCCAAGAAAAATAAATCTATGACAGCAGTGAGTTAATTATGCTGAAATGATATTCAGTGAACAATTAGGGCAGCAGCAAGATCATTATTATTAAAGCACTTTAGATGCAAAAAACAGATGTTCAATGCAAGCAATAGAAACCCAACTACCAACTTAACTTTGCCAACTCAATAATTTAGATGTATTAGCCTTCTTGAGATGCAGTTTACCACTGTTATATCAGACTTAGCATGCAGAGATGACAGCAATCAAAACTCATAGATTCATGCCAAATTATGATTGCCCAACTTATGCAATTTAGTCCTTAATGTGTCAAGTAATTTATGAATTGGTTTTAAGCCAATTCAAATGAGATTTTATCATTGTTATGAATTATTTTACTTGTTGAAACGAAAAAGTGAGATAAGAAGGGTTAGGAGATCAAACCCTTAAACCTTATGGCCTTGGAAAATCTTGCCCACTTGCCCAAAATTTTCCAATGACTGGAACACCTGCACACACCAAAAATTATGCCCAATGCCTCTGCAAAACACACCAATATTTAGTCCAAAAATCAAATGCTTATGATAGAGGCAAAGAGGGCAAAAGGGGTCAAGGAAATGGATGGGAAGAAGGGGAAGCAAGCATCCTAGAGGCTGCAACTAAGGCAGAGGCCTAAATTAGGCCTGCGTTAGGGTGAAAGAAGCCCTTTAGGGCTGTCGTAGGCCTGACAAGGGTTGCGGCCAAGGGATGAGGCCTCACAAGAGGTTGTCGCAAGCCAAAGAAGGTTGCGGTTTGGGGAAAGAGGGTCGAGGAGGAGCTAGAAGAGGTTGTCGAGGCAGAGAGGAGGCTGAAGGAGGAAGAAAAGTTGAGTGGAGGGCAAGGAAGGCCTTTGCAATCCACGGCAGGCGAAGAAAGGGGGAGCGGAGGGCTCAAGAGAGGCCTTAAGGCATACGTCCAAGCAGGGGAAGGCAAGTTGAGGCCTTAGAGGCCTATGGCTAAGCCCAAGAGGCTTAGAAAGGGCAATCAAGGGGCCCAAAGAGGGTGACGGATTAGGAAAAAGGCCAAGATGGCCTGTGGCTAGGGCTAAGGGGCAATGTTGGAGCCAATAAGGGTGACGCTGGGCTTGAAGGCCCTAAAAAATTTACAAACCCTTGCCAAAAATTCAATTTGATTTAGATTTGTAATTTTGCTCAAAATTTCCCTTGATACTGGTCATACAAAATTTCTAAAGACTAGATCTTACCCTCAAGGGCCTAGATCTAGCTCTAACCCAACAAATCTTCTTGAATTGACTTGGATCTCACCTGCACAAATGAAAATTCAAGCACCTAAAACCCCAATATATATAAAAAAATTCAAAATCCCAAACCCCAGCTGCAAAACAAGAGTTAAAAAATAATTATTTACAAAATTTAATCTACAAAATTAATTTACAAATATACAAAATATACAATGCTTGAAAGATTTTTGGAGAATAACACTTATGAAATTTGACAATGGCTTGATGTATTTCGAAAGATAGATCTTAACCACAGTCGTAGCAAAATAAGAAAATCACATTCCAAACAAAGTCAGCCTATGCCCATAGTCTGTTGACTTGGATCCCAAGTGTTAGGGAACCTGCAAACTCTATATATATTTCTTAAGAAGAAAAAAAAAAATCGTTAAATCATACAATGAATCGAGTCACCTAAGATAAGCCCAAAACTTACCAATAGAATGTTCTTATCAACTACAAATGAAATAACAATTCTTAAAATATTGAAGCACAATATAGGAAAGCACATACCCAGCACATACCACAGATCAATGAAACAAAGACCCCATGAACTGTACCCCGAAGCCTTTTATTATGAGATTCAAACGTTCTCAGTAGAATAGTGGCTTCACACCACCATTTACAAAATTACATCAAACCAAAGATAAAGATCTCAATAGAAGCAAAATGCCTTCTATTTATAGAGAAATCCCTCCAAGTGGAAAATAATGGCTAGTTGGCTTGATCCCTATCAAAATAATCTTGATCGTTGATAAATACTTTGATCAACTTTTAATCTCTGTCATCGAAAATACTTCTTTTTGAGGAATTTTCGATTTCTCATTAAAACCATTTTATATTAGTTCAAAAATAATTATTTTGAACTAATTTCCTCAAAAATATGACTTTTACTTAACCACCAAGGTCCAAAGATCCAAAATTTCTTGAAATTTCCAATATTCCCTTGGTGGGGGACCTCCAAAAATTAACTTCTTTTAGACCCACGATTTTTTCCACTTGGAGAAATTAATTTCTCTGACATTTTAATTTTGACTATAAATTAGTTAATTTTCTGGCTTAGATTTAATTTTGATTTTGTCAAAAAAATTAATTAATTGAATCATGAGGAGATTAATTATTTTTCCACCTTCAAATATTTTAGCCATGGTGTCTAAGTATGAGGGACCATGCACTAAAAATATTTTTTACATAAGATTTTACAAATTCAACCCTCAAAGGGGGAATACCTAATCGTTATAGACCCTCATAATATTTACCAAACTCTACGACACAATATGATTTATCCAATTAGCTTAAATTATTACTCAAATCACTTTTACAATAGACTCAACTAAAACACTAGGACTCACCTAAAAATTTGTTGATCAATTCCATCCTAGCTTTGGGATTGAAGCTGAAGGGAAAAACTATGTCAATCATCTATGTATAGAAACACAAATATTCAGTCAGACGAAAAATCTCCTAGGATGAAATTCGTCGCCAAAATCATAGGCTTACCTAGGTTGTTACATAATTAAATGGTTGTACTAACATCATTTACATTATAAATTTATAGAATGGGTTTACAACAATATGACAAACTGTTGGCTGATCATTCTAAACTTTGAAAATTTTGGCATAACTACTTCCTTGGAACTATGAAAAAATGGGTGCAACACCTATCACCATCGAAAATCTCAAAACCATAAGTCTTAAGCCTTCTTTTCTAGGGCTTTTCTTTAAGAGCGTTTTGCTTCTTTGAAGCCTTGTATCTTTAGTGTGTCCCTCTTTGAATGAGCTTTAGTAGGGTCACTTTGTACCTTATCATTAACATATCCATTTTAAGTGATCCTATTCTACTAGAACTCCTCCCATCCATGAAAATCCATAAATAGCAGGGGGTTTTGGCTAAGGTGACATTGGGCCTCTACTCCATTGTTAGCACTTTGTCTAGCCCTTGTCGTGTGGGGTTTCCCTCTCCAAGACCTGGTAGATGCTAACAAGCCCCAGTTAAGGTGGCTAAGGTGGCCTAGGTCATGGCTGTGGAACCGCCTAACAATAACATCACAAAGTCTAGCAAACAACAAATCATTAGGTACAATAATCATTTTTGCATCTAAGTGGACCAACCTTGAGAGTAAAGGGCTATTTGACACTTCAAACAAAGCTTCCCTTGCAAATTTAGGTTCTTGAACTCGCAAAGGTGTTTCCTCTCTAGGTAGGAGTGGTTAAAGGACCACCCTATTAGGTGTTTCTAGCCCCCAAGGAGAAGTGACATTTCCTCAGTCCACCCTTTATCAATAGGTGTTATGCAAACATTGATGGTAACAAAGGGGATAAGACTTCATGGTCAAATATCATGGTCAAAGGGACCAGCATGATGGGGTTCCACACCCTAAGTGTATAGATGTGAGGAGGGAGCAATCGTGGATGCATGAGTTACCAACCCAGCCATTCTTTTTTCCCCTCTTTGTGCACCTTTTATTTGTTCCTGAATTTTCTTTGTATTACTACTCATAGCTCAAACGATTAGAGCTTTCTTTGTATGATGTACAACAATTGTATAACCCCTTAATGATAAGGCCACTCATTGCCCATCAAGGTTGGGACATGCAAGGGTTCTTTTCATGATGTATAGGAGAAATATGGTGCCCAGGAACCAAGTGATGGCCATAAGGGTTGAGGTGGAGCTCATGTTAGGCTTTTACCCACGTGGTAATGTGTATGTCCTGGCCATCTTTTGCATTTTGATATCCTTTATTTTATTTTTGTTGTGGCCAATATATGATTTTTCCTTTTCTTTTAGCTGCATCAACCTTTCAAACCCAAGTTTCAGGCTCTACCAGGTATGAGGATGTAAGGGTGCCAAATCCCAGAGAACCAATGATCAGTTGACCCCGAAGAATGGAGGTGAAATACAGGGCTAAAATGTAAGATGGAAAGTGGTAAGTATGGAATCGGGATAAATGGAACACGCTATCTCAATCAGGCTTCCCAAGTAGTGCCCTTCCTATACCCATTGGGCCATTAAGGGAGGTCCCATTAGACTAGGATCGAATATTAACCCCCCATTTAAGGTGAAAGAACTAGATCACTCCCAAAACCCCTACTTCTAGATTACCTCATAATCCATGCCAACACTAGTGATTTGGGGTAGCATCGGATGTGCTTTAGCCAAGAAATTTGGTGGAGAGGTTGGGGCACATGAGATCTCCAATACCCAGAAAGGGTTTGGGTAGATTCTAAACAGATCAGGAGATATTAAAATAATTAATATTTTTAATGGAGTCCCTAAGTCTAAACTTAGGGAAAATAAAATATTAATGTGTATTAATATGAATCTGTAGGATGGTCCAAAGGACATGGATCAAGCCAGATCTAATCTTAGTCGTTGATTAGGGGCTTAATCTCGGCCATTGAGATGTCAACAGGAAAAGTATAAGAGGAGGCTTGAGGGTCACCTGGAGAACACACCAGAGTGATCAATCATTCTATTCTCTAGAGCAGGGTTTGCTAAGAGAAATAGAATCAGTGGTCGAGAGAGCAGTTGAGTGGCATTGAATACAGAGAAATAGAGAAGGCAAAGATTGTGCCGGGAGATCAGTGCAGCAGCCAAAGAGAGTGATGCAGAGCCAGCAAGGGCTCACGCAAGGTCACGCAGAGTCAGCCAAGTATTGTGCAAAGCACCAGAGAGGCCAGTGTGTCTAACGCAGAGGCCCAAGGAGCTGACGCGAGGCCTCCTAGGACAGGCCAAGAAAGGCTGAAGCAGGGCCAGTGTGAGACAGAGAGGGGCTGACGCAGTCCAGATTAGGCAAACACTGGGGCTGCAGAGCAATTTTGTGCTGAGGAGCTGCTGGAAGGTTTTTAAGGGGTTTCAACCATGATATTTTTCTCAAATTGTGAGGTATAGCTGCTAAGGAAATTCTCTGTTAGGTAGGCTAGTTTCGGCACCTAGATTGTACTCTAATATTTCTTAATAAGAAAACCCTCAGATAGCTGCACTGGTTTTCCCACATTGGGTTTTTCGGAGGACATTGGTCCAAAAATAATGGTGTCATGTGGTGTGTTTGTTCTTGTTTCCTTTAGTTGTTGATATATTATATGTTGAGCATGCACTGGAGTTTATTTTCAATATTTACTTTGTAAATAACTTGTTAAAGAAAAATAACAAGTAGGTAGGAATAAATCAGAAAAAGTG
>APFE030051939.1:0-10693 GCA_000404065.3 Pinus taeda | reverse complement strand
TAAAATATTAATGTGGATTAATATAGAACTATGTTAGAATGGTCCAAAAGACATGGATCAAGCCAGATCTAATCTTAACCATTGATTAGGGATTTAATCTCGGTCGTTGATATGTCAACGAGAAAAGTATAAGAGGGGGCTTGAGGGGCACTTGGAGATTACACCAGAGTGATCAGTCATTCTATTCTCTAGAGCGAGGTTTGCTAAGAGAGATAGAATCAGTGATCAGTTGCAGCGAGGGGCAGTGAGTACGAGGCAGCGAGGCAGGGATAGTGCCAAGAGACCAGCGCAAAAGCAGAGAGAGGTAGTCGCAAAGCCAGAGGGAGCCACACAGAGGTAGCAGAGGCTGCACAGAGCCAGAAGGGCCTGCGTCATCCACGGAGAGGCTGCAGGAGTGATGCAGAGAGCCAGAGAGGTTGTGCAGAGCATCAGTAGGCTAACGCAAAGGGTTTCAGGCTAACGCAGAGGCCAACAGTTGATGCTAAGCTTCTGATTGTGCTGGAGAGGGATTTCGTGGAGCAGGCTTTCCGAATACCTGTTTCCGAAGAGAGGTATTGCTGCCAGATTTTTTATCTCTGTCGGGTGAGCTAGTTTGGCACCCAGTGTACTCAGAAAAGAGTTGCTTAATAAGAAAACCCTCAGATAGCTGCACCAGTTTTCCCGCATTGGGTTTTTCCAGGGACATTGGTCCAAAAATAACGGTGTCATTTTGTGTGCTTGTTTCTGTTTCCTTCAGTTGATGATCTGTAATATGTTGAGCATGCACTAGTGTTTATTTCAGTATTTACTTTGTAAATAACTTGTTAAAGAAAAATAACAAGTAGGTAGGAATAAATCAGAAAAAGTGCATGAAGGGTTTCTAAACTAAGTAAACTTAGAAACTTCAACAAACAGCCCAAAGTACAAAGAAGTGTAAGCACCCAATAGCAAAATGAATAAAGTACCTTTTGATTACTTGCTGATTTGATTTTCAGCTTGCATTGTCTTCTTGATTGGGTAATTTTCAGTGCTTGTACTTCACGGTGATTTGATATAACATACAGTTGAAATTGTTAAGTGATTTAAAATAATTACTTGAAGATAGGAGAGCAGATTTTTTCTATAAAAATTTGTTGTAGTAAAGTGATTTTGATATAATGGTATAATGCTTGGGAAACTGTGTCCTAAGGGATGAAAATTAGAATTTGTTTGGTATCTTTTCTCTTAGGGTGCCTACTGTGTTAGGTAGAACTCAAGTGAAATATTGTTTGCTATTTTCTGCTCTAAATTAATATTTCAAATCTGCCCTAATGCTGAAATTCACGGAGATTAGATCCAAGAAACCTTGAGTAAGAGAGGTGAGATTCCAGTCTTGCATTGATTGTTTAGATTGAAATCTCAACATATAGTTTCCTCCTTACTGCACACTACACAGACTAAATTAGTGATGCCAACTTTGTGCAACCTACTCTTGGCAGCAAATCTGTGATGAAGGAACAACCAACCCCAAACTTTATGTTTAAAGGAGGCACAATACTTCCAAATGGATTGACACTGCTACAAATAGCACACAAGTTGAATTCATAATGCCAACTTTGTGCAGCCTACTCTTGATAGCTAATCTCTGATTAAGCAACAACCAACCCCAAAATTACTTATTAAAGGAGATATGAGACTTCTAAATGGATTGACGCTGCTACAACCATCTGTCCACCAAATCTCCAAGCCCCCCACCTTTAGTCAAGAGGAACCCTATGCCAAAGGAACACTGCATCAACTCATAAATAGATTTCATCTTATAGATATAAATAGGCTTCTTACTTCGCCATCTCCAATCCATTCAGATGCACAAACCCCCCCACTCACCCCTCCCCCAGTCCAACCTGCATCTGCATTTTCTAAATTTCTATAAACAGTTTTCTGGAATCATATGACAAAGACTCTAGAACAACCTTTTCCATGCCAAAAAGATTTTCAGTAAGCAGTTTGAGGATCTGAACATTCTAGGGTTCAGCTTGGGCTCCCTCCCTCTAAGGTGTGCTGATAAATATTTTGGCTCCAAGATGGAATTTTGGAATTCAAACACTCAGAGGTGGCACACACAGATGTATTAGCTACTACGTATTATGGTTCCATTATCTTCTTTTCATTTCTTGTAATTTTCCCCTTTTTTCCTAAAAAAAAATTTCTTAATATATATTATTGTCACCTTAATATGATATTTTCTGCAATCTTAAGCAGAGCTTCTGTCTATTTCAGACACCCATACCCACATTCCAAGAATTTTTGCAAAAAAGCAAAATACAAACTTGCAGTCAATGCAATAGGTTGAGCAATATGGCTAGGCAAGATGCTAGTTGATATGAATCTTGAATAGATTTAAGACACACACTTATACCATGAAAACCAGGATATGGTTCAGCACAAAAAGAGCCAAGCACAATGAGATACACCATTATTTCATCAAATAACTAGTGCAAAAAAAGGAGGTTGAAGTTGTCTACTACAATACGACAGATCAACTTGCATACCTCTTCACAAATATATTGAACGGGTTAACATTCAAAACTTTATGGAGATGTGTAAAAAAACATGAAACGCTGGTAAACAAAGGTGCTAAAGATGTGATGCTCATTCTCATAGGGTTCCCTTTCTTCTATATTTAGAGGTAGAGTCAACTTTAGGAGTGCTTGACAAATTCAGAGTGGACAATCTATTTTCAGCTTGACCATTTTTGACTGGAGGGTGATATTCCTCCTGGATGTCCATTTTTGGGACAAATTTTGCTCATAAATATGTACTAATAAGCAATCAAAATTGTGAAAGTTTTTTGGTGAAAATATTATATTCTCATGTCTGTACTCAGATAAATAAAACTAGCAGGATAAAGGTAATGAAAGTAGATTACCACAATATCTCATTACAAGGAATGAATCTAAGATATCATTGGTGATTGTCTCATAGCATGTAGCCTAAACTTCCTTTTTAAACAATCAACATAGAAACAACCATTTGAAACCAAGCAAAGTTCCTAGCTATTACTTTCTACTCTTCACAAAAAACAGAGAATAAATACTCATCCCATTGGAGATTTTTTCTCTTCTTTACAACAACCAACAAGAAAAGATAGATTAATACACCATTGAAAAGTATAAGTTGCATAACTCACCTTGGCTTAAGTGCATTAAGTAGATACTCAGAAGAATTACTTGAAAGAACATTGAAGACCCAATCATAGTGTTCATGTTTGAAGTTTCCCCTGCCTCATCCAAATCAAATAGACAAGACCTAGGTCCTTTAGTCCAATTGTAGTTATTAAAAAATACTATCTCTAGAACTACAAAAGTAAAGTTTAAAAGTATTGTTGGTATGAGATCAAAAGCTGTTAGGATTTTCATTGCACATTGAGAAAATCAATAAATATCTCTAATGGGTTAGGATATTATGTCCGCTTTATAGAAAAGATAAATATCTAATTTATAATCAAACATGCTTCTTTGTAAGAGGGAGATAGCACAAAATATTATACAAAGAAGACGGTATCAAACTAGTAAGATATCATGAACTTAAGGAAAAAAGAGAGAATTGGAGGAAGGAAGTACATGTCGAACATTCAAGAAAAAACTACACAAGGAACATGGATCATCAAATGGAAGTAGCTTCTCCCCAAGTAAATTTTAAACAGGGGATCATGAGCAAGCAAGAACAAAATGTAGATTCATTATTATCGATGCTGGAAGAATTGGTAAATTTGCATAGAAAAGGAAAAATATGGGAGTACATCCCCCGAAAAAACTCTCAATTGGTTGCTTGCTAAGGGAAAACGGGATTTGGAAAATAATGTCAAATCAGACATGGTACAACAAACATTGGCAGATTAAATCAGATATGGATATTATCTTATGCATGGTTATTTCAGTCATAGATACTAGTGTTTAGGATAGAGCTTTTCATCGTATGTTACATTAAAAATATATGATAATGTTAGCAAGACCAACATTTGGAGACACGATTCTCCTATTGACTCCCTCTTCCAACATTGGCCAATGGAGTCAACATGTTTACCTTTACACCTATCAGCATGGAGTTTCCATGTTTTCAATATGTACTCATTTTGGTAATATATTTTATGTCTATTTTGTATAAGTAATAGTACCCAAATTAGCCATGTGGTAAGGACAACAATAATGAGGGAGTGAATGAACAAGACTTGGTGAGTCCAGAGACAACTGAGTTACACTGTTACATGACTACTGTTGATTTTTAGCCAATCATGTACTATAAATTTGGCATTTATGTGAATCGATTGAATAATATACTGATCTCTCTTTCATTTCATACAGCTATCAGTTTCTACTAGTATTCTACTTGCATTCACTTTATCATGGTATCAAAGCAACATCAAGCATGTTTATCTCATAATATGTAAAAAAACCCTTTCAAAAGTTCACCATTGAAGACTTTGAAGGTTATGCTTAAGGATCAACCACTATCAGCAAACAAAAGAAGTTTGAATACACACACACACACACACTTGAGAAACACGACACATCCTAGAGGGGACCTATGTCCATATCCCACGTGTCAAACTCAAGTCGGGCATGTTTGGCAAGTATCCTAAAACAAGCACATGCCACATGCACTAGATGTGTCCTGATGTGTTTGACATGTGTCCACAGAAAAGGCCCATGGAACTTCATAAGCCATGGTTTTTCCTTTCATTTTTTCACTTTCAGATGAAGGAAAAATGTTTTCCCTGTCTCTCATTGTGTAAAATCCATATTTGAGGTGATCCCAAATGCTTTGAAGAAAAATTAGCAAACCAGATTTGTCATTTCTCCAACAGCAGTATTTTCCTTGCCTCAATCCACAGGAATCATGGCTCAAGCCAGTGTTGATAATATTAGTATCAGCAAAATATCGGCGAGGGTCCAGAAAACATCTTATCGGCAATATCTGCAAAATAAACATAGCCAATATTTTCAAAATATGGCGATATTTTGCCGATATTTGGAAAATATAGTGATATTTACTCGGCAATATATTGTTTTGCCGAAAATATCGCGATATTTTCGAATATTGTCGACATATAGCAGATATTATCAACACTGGCTCAAACATCAAAGGCAGCATCGAAAGCTCAAAGGAAAGGGCGGAATTTCGTTGTTTGTGTCGTCACCCTACCCTCTCCCGCCCATCCCAACCTGCCTCCAAGTTCATCAATCTTTGCGTGTGTACCATCCACTGCAAGTGGAGCTAGAGCTGGCTTTTGTACACATGGAGATGCTCTGAGGCTTGATTTGAGGACCCTTCCTCAAATTGAGGTTGATCATGACACTTAGAGACACATCCAGTCCTTCCATTGCACTTTTGGGGCATTTTCAGCCCTAAAAGAGAATGATGTCATGCTTAGAGAGGGCTTGTGGCTTGCACATGTGGGCAAATGTTGGCATATTTTGTTTCATTGAGCTATTGGGATGGCTTGTAACCTATTTACTTTGTGTCTACTCAAAATTAAACTTGTTTAGGGGCTTTCAATTGAATACATCGAAGTGATAGACCTCCTATAAAAGGAGTATCATTCTATTTAATTTTTCACCATCATTATTGTGGATTTTGGCTTCTTTAAAAGAGCTCGACTTAACGTCTTATATTTTCCTGCTTGTGGAGATGTGATCATTTGTGGAATTTTATTATTGGAGACTAGCTTCCGTATTGGAGACATCTTTTGGGGATTGAAAGAAGGAATTTTCTTTTTTAATTTGTGAGTATATTGCATATCGTTTATGATTTTACATGTAATGGAATATTGCTAGGGTTTTCTATTGTTCCTTGTCTAAATGCAATTTTTTTATTGGAAAGTCTTGGTGAATCATTGTATGTTTAATCTATTTTCCTTGAAATACCTAGAAGACCTCCTAGAGAGCTTTTCTTCTAGTTAATTTCTCCCCTCATAAAAAGATAGCAAGGGTTTTGAAGTGAAAACTAGGGATTTTCCCCTTGCTCCATGCATGAGTTTGATATCTCTATAGTTTAAACCCATAAGACTCCATCACCCAGGTAGGGAAAGGCACTGGGATCCTATTGATGATCAAAACTTATTAAAACTTTTGCCTTTCATCCTTGTCTAACTTTTTCGGCACTTTATGGCAAGCCACTAGGGCTTGGCCAAGGGTTGAATTCAACTAGGGCTTGAGTCATTGAAACATTGGAGTTGACTTGGCTAGCTCTCACCTTGACTGTGTTGAGAAATCTAGGGCAAAGACATGAGGTGATTTCTCTAGAAATGATAACTGTTTGTGAATACTTTCTACTTCCTCTGATTAGGTTCTTCTTTAGATTGATTATTGTAGTGTTCTTTTCATCAAACAGCTATCAAAATATGAACAACAATGAGACAAGGGACACAATATGTAGGCAATCAACTAGGGCCAAAACCTCTCCAACTTGAGAGGAAAACCCAAATGAATTCTTCTTCTTATAGAATCTTCAAGTGATGAATTCCAAGAGCAAGACCCTTGTTGAGAAATCTAGGGCATTAACATTAGGTGATTTCTCTTCTATTAGTGATTGCTTGTGAATGATTTTTACTTGTTTAGATTAGGATCTTCTTCATGTTAGATTATTAGTATTCTTCTTTATCAAACAGTAACCAATGCATGAACATAAATACACAAGAGAAACATCATGTAGGCTATGAGCCAGGGCCAAAACCTCTCACTCTTTGGGAAGAAAACCCACACAAATTCTTCTTATAGATATTCCAATTGACAAATACCAAGACGAAGACCCTTGACCTGGTAGCCTCTCCAAGACCAAGACACAAGTCCTCTTCCAACTTCTCGTTCACCCTTTCTTGGTTCCGTTTACTTTCATCATATGAGATCACTATCGTCATGTAGTTATATAAAACTGAGGTCACTATAATACTCCTCTTCCTCCAACAGTAGAACCGAATCCTTATGTCTGAGATAGTACCGAGACCTTCTTCAACACAATATTACTAAGGGCTAGTCACATACTAGTGATCCTCTTCCTGAATGCTTCTTCATTGTGAGATATACCGAATCACTATGGCATAATATTGAACTGTAGGTTCTTAACGATCTTCATGATACGAAACTATGACTCCTACCAAGACACCGAACTGTGGTCTTATACAGAAACTAATCTCTTTCTCGCTATCATTGTGATCTCTACCCAAGAGGGATCTGATTCCCTTCATCACAGAATTGTAGCCTTCGAACTATTGCCTTCACCGAGTAGGATATCCAAAACAGATGTGATCTGAATTCCTTTGTTGCCATTGCTCACCTAAATCTTAGAGATATATGTCAGAACTTGACTCTGTTGCTACCCATCCAAAAACCACAGAGATATATGAGGTTTTGTCCCTAGATCTCCTCGTTGTCCTTACCTATCCGAATTTTGCACTCTGATTAAACATTTGAATTCTTCACTGTAACTGCCTACCGAAACTACAGAAGAATCTAAACTTATGAATTGTGATTTATGCGAAGTGTCTTCACGCTATTTATAGTGGTTGGTCTTCATAAATAAGCATACATGAGCCATGTGACCGGATGTGTCTCTTAAATAGGTAAAAGCCGACTTGATCTTCACTTTGTTTGGAGATCGACTTGAAGAGAGAGACTTGTGCTTGTCATTGGAGGGCTTTATAGGCATATATATATATTCGACATATGCTCAAGAAGAGATCTTCATACAAGACATTGAATCTTTGACTCTAAGGATAAATCCTAAGGCTCTCAATGGGAGCCACTAACAAATAAAATCTCTTACTCATGATACCCATGAAGCAGACCTTACAATAACAATTTTATTTTCTTCTTTACATCATTTACAAAAGTCACAATTATATGTCATTATGAAGACCGAACCTAGTTACATTTTTCAACACTCCCTCTTAATTAGGGAAGTATTCATAATGGTACTTGGTTATTCTCAATCTGAAGAATTTCTCATAAGAAGAATCAGATTGGTAACCCATTTGTTTAGTAGCATATCAACCAGCATTGTTTGTTACATAGCAAGGCCTTGACTAACAGCTTTATCTCTCCACAAGATCTAAGCTCAATGCTGGCGAGACCAATGATTTATAAACACTCTCATCGTTGTCTCTCTCGGAACATAGTCTACCTGGATACTCAAGGTATGTTCCATGAGGACTATTCTTATCTTGAACTCCCCATCCCTCAAAGCATATCAGTCCTCCACAACTACTCTTCTCTCGGATGCCCTATTTCATCGTCAAAGAGTATCGGATGCCAAATGATTACCCAATCCTCTCATTCTGTCTTCCCAAGCGAAGACCAGAATGATGTGTCTATCTCTCCCTTTCAATTAGGGAAGACATATCTATTCCATTAAAGGAATTTACTCATTCCTACACAAGGAATGTACCTAAGCTCCCTCTTGGCTTAGGAATTTCAAAGTTTCTTCCAAGTAAGAAACTTTCTTGGCTCCATCTCAAGATAGGGACCTTCAGCAACTTCTCAGGTGGAGATGATGGGGCAACCAGCTGCTTAAAGAAATCCTTTTTTCAATATCATGAATTTTCATCATTGTTGTGGAGTCTTCATCTTTTGGGACTTTTTCATAGGGCACAGACTATCCATTAGTCATGTCATCATTTGTTTCACTGGAAAGTGATCCATCAGTCTTCATCTGGCATTGCTTCATGTTATGCTACCTGTTGACCACTACGTGTCAACTGTTAGAGAATCTAGGGCAAAGTAGTGTTGTGATGATCCTCCGTGACTTTCTAACAATTTGTAAAGTCTTTTTACTTTTTCTAGTTAGCTTATACTTCTTCTTATTATCAGTGAATATGTGTGTGCTTCATCAAACTACTACCAAAACAAAATAACAAGAACACAAAATTTGGCTCTCTGCTAGGGACAAACCCTCTCCACTCTTGAGAAGAAAACCCTTTGTAAGATTTATCTTATTGAAGCTTCTTATTTGAAGTTTTGAACAATTGCCAAACCCTAGACCCTTGACTAGGATACCCTCCAAGCATAAGTCAAATCCTTCTTCCTTCTGCAATTTCACTTTCGGCACACCTTCCGGCACTTGGTTTCTTCGCACTTCTTCCTTCTTCAGCTGCTTGTCTAGGTTAGGAAACCCTAGGACATTAGGGCTTCTTTGCTTCATTGTAGAGAGTACCTTCTTCCCCTTTCTTTGGATACCTTATGGACCTAGATGCATATCCAAATGAGACCTTTAAGTGTGTTGTCCTCAACTATGGTCAAATCTGCATAAGTTGACTTCTAGAAACTTCACATGTGCGGATAGAAACCCTAGGAACAATCCTCTTGACCTCGTTGTCTATTCCTTCCTTCTTTGCTAGAGAGAGAGGCCTTGTAGGCCTAGTTTGCACCCAAAACAGTAAGGAATATATTGTTGTAATGTTACTGTTGATGTAGCCGCAGATTGTCCCTCATCCCTTCGCACGTGTGGTTGTACATACCCTAGAAAGCAGCCCTGCACCTTCGTTGTTCTTCCTTCTTTCTTCGCTACCCTAATAGACCCCTTTGCTTGCCTTTTCTTTGTCCTACTTGTCTCCTTGCTTGCGGATTTCAGAGCTACTTCTTCGTTATCTTTTGGAGTGGACAACCTCTATGAATAGAGGATTGTCCTCCAATCAAGCCAACTTGACTGGTTGTCTTTAGGCCGACTTACAATTTGCTCTTTAATTCACTTTTAATCATTATTTTGCTCCTTGTAGACTTTGATAATGCTAGTAGAGGATTTGACCATGCTTGGAGGTGTTCCCTTGACCTTGTATGATGTCATACATGATGTAACATGCCCTCAAAGGGTCTTATCATAATTACATTTTGACTTTGACTCCCTAGAAGCACTTCAAAATGTGCTTGTCCTATTTTCAAAGAGCAAGAAACTCACTAACAAATAATATCAAAAAAAAAAATTCTTTTCTTGAATAATTACAAATATCAAAATTACATTTATGAAGACCAAACCTAGTTACATTTTCTCCAACCAACAACCCATAGTAGTACACCCCCTTTTTTCGCAAAAGGGATAAAGCCTAATTGATGTGTCCATACCGTCCAGCTATCATCATCAGCCTGACTTCCAAGATGTTATGTAAACCCATTCTACATTTGTATAATGTAAATAATCTCAGCAGACCTGTGTCATGTATGTAATGACCTAGGTAAACCTACCTTTCTAGTGACAATCTCCATTCTAGGAGGTTTTTCATCTTACCGATTCATTTTTGAATAATCAACAGAGTTTTTCCCTCCAATCTTACCCCAAAGTTGGAATGGATTTTGTCGCTAGGATCTTAGGCGAGTCCTAGTGTTCTAGATCGAGTCTTTGTGAAAGTAATTTGGAAATAATCCTAACTATTTGGTTAGATTATTTTATTGCAAATTGGTTGGTTGCTAGATTATACTTGTGTCACAGAAATGGATAGTCTGTGAGGGTCTGTAACAAATGGGTTTTCCCCCTTTATGATGTAAACATATGTAAATCATGATGTAAAATGTCTAATGCATGGTCCCTCATAATTAGAAAACCATGGCTAAACATTTGAAGGTTGGAAAATAATTTATCCCCTCATAGGTTAATTAATAAAATTTTATGGCCCAAAATTAATTAAAATCCTAAGCCAGAAATTTAAGTAATTCTAAGTCCTAAGTAAATTTAAATTCTCCAAAGG
>APFE030051934.1:0-29355 GCA_000404065.3 Pinus taeda | reverse complement strand
ATCACAGTATCGAGAAAAAATTGATTCCCAAATCACCACAACTTGGCTGGGAGACTCATGCCCATCCTCAAGCACACACATTGGATTGATTTATCGAAGACACCAATATGCAAGTGACAAAGAAATGTGAGTTCAGATATTCTATTATTTCCAAGTATAATGATGAAACTGAATGTGATGTTGTGCCATTAGTCATAATTCTTGTCCAAAGGAATTCTGATGATGCTTCCATGAAAAAGTACATAGAGATGGCAAATAAACAAAACGTATGAAGCAGTTTTGAATACCAAATTACAATAAAACATTAAAAAATTTAAACAAAAATTAAGGAAAAAGGCAAAACATCATTGCAAGCACTGCATCATCAACCAACATAGAAAGGAGAAAACAAAAACAAAGACCACTCAAGTTGAAAAGTTGAAAGTGAAGAAATTGAATGCAATTTATGTTGAAGAATGTAACATCAACGAACATAGAAAGGAGAAAACAAAAACAAAGACCACTCGAGTTGAAAACTTGAAAGTGAAGAAATTGAATGCAATTTATGCTGAAGAATGTAACTAGTGTTGGTCTTCATAATTGTATTTGAGTCATAATAAGAAAGAAAAAGAAAATTTATTTATAAAAGAAAAATATTTATTAGCATGCGTTTCATGCTTTATTATTTTATTTTTAGGTCAAAGTCGCCATTGTAGGCTTGAAAGGTTTAGTCTTAGGTCTTAGTCCTTGTCATCACTTAATAGACCCTTCTTGGACTTTGTACATCAAGAAAGAAAATTATTTTTATGTAGAATAAGTTAAATAACCCTCCTCCACCAAGTCGGCCTCAAGTTCGACAAGTCAGCCCCAAAGGGAGCCGGAAACCACTATATATTGGCAGCTACTTGACTTCATTTGGACACCCAACCAAGCAAGTTTGATCTACGGTTGCAAGAGGAAGAAAGAAGAGTGAAATACCTAGAGAAGGAGAAAACCTTACTGAAGAAGGACACTTGTCAAGCAAAAGCAAGCCAAAATTTTGAAGTTGGAAGGGTCGAAAATTGGGTTGTTGCAGAATTTAAGTTGTTTGACTAGGGTTGATTATTGAAGTTTGTCTAATCATCTTGAGAGGCTAACTTGGTTTATAAAAGGAGGATCTTTGTCTAGGTCCAAGGTCTTGGATTGTCTCAATTTGATTTTAAATCTACTAGTGGAATCGTTTGACTGGTTTTTCCCCTTCATAAAGGTTTTGCTTTGCTGAGTGCCTATATATCGTGATATTAATCTTCATGCTTTTGATTTGATGATTGATTGATGAGAAGAACATAAAAAAAGCTAACAAAAATAGAAGAATATCATAAATAATTGTCAACATAAGAAAATCTTTGTCTTTTTTATTTTCTCACAATTTAGAGGTATAAAATTGGCATGCCCAGCCCCAAAATCAAAGCTAAAAGAAAAGCAGACTTGAAAGAGAAAAGGAAATCATCTAGCAATGAGCAAGAGAAATCTGCCAATTAAGAACAAAAAACACCCTTAAAGATGGAAAAAGATAAGTAAGAAAAAAAAATGAAGAGGAATGAGAAAGACTTCCTACAGAAGATTCAAATAAGAAATAAGGTGTCGACTCTTTGTTGATAAATTTGATTTCCAAATCATTGGTGCAACAACTTGGATTGGAGACTTGTGCCCATTCTCAAGAATATCCATTGGATTGGAAGATCAAAGACATTAGTAATATGCAAGTGATGAAGAAATACAATTTCATATTTGCTACTATTTAAGCTTATTGATGAAATCGAATGTCAAGTTGTGTCATTAGGTGTGTCAATCAAGCCAAAAGGTTGGTAAATGCGAGTAAAAAGTTATTTTAATGGTGTTGGCATCCAAACAAGGAGGAAGCATCATGGAGGTTCAAGCATCAAAGGAAAATTGTTGAAGAGACGTGCATAGATCAAGATGTTTCAAGGTATGTTATTGCAAGCACACTTTGCGATATAAGCAAACAAAGGACGTCCCTCTTGGGATTGCTTACACCATTATACTTGCCTTCTAGAAGACAAAAAGCATTAACATAGATTTCTTGGGACATTCGCCAAAGTGGGAATGACTATTTTATAGTGGCGGTGGATAGATTCAGCAAGGGTTTGGTCTTACTCTTTGTAAGAAGAGTAAGAAGAGCATCAAAGCCAGAGCGACCACTGAAAAATTAGTTGAGAAGGTATGGATTCAAAATCCAAATCCACTCATTCCATAATGGATACACAGAAGTTGTAAACATAATTTCTTGGGACATTCGCCAAAGTGGGATGACTATTTTATAGTGGCGGTAGATAGATTCAACAAGTGTTTGCTCTTACTCTTTGTAAGAAGAGTAAGAAGAGCATCAAAGCCTGAGCGACAACTGAAAAATTACTTGAGAAGGTACAGATTCAAAATTCAAATCCACTCATTCCATACCCAAGTAAATGGATACACAAAAGTTGTAACACAATACTTGTTCATCTATTGAAGGGATATAATAACAAGCACCCCAAAACATGGATGAAAGCTTATATTCAACACGAAAACAATAGGACAGTTCAATCATCTATTCACATGAAACCATTTGAAGTTTGTAGTGAGTTGCTTCCACAATCACCAATTGATATGGCAAGACAAGCAAACGAAAGTTTCCATTCCATATCATTAAAATATTTAACAAATTATCATAGATTTTGCATCTTTCTTTAATGATATATTACAAATATACTCTGTTACACGGGAACCGCTCCCTAGAGGTGGGAAACCTGTTCCAGTGGTTCTCGTGCTCCTGGAAGCTTTGGAACTATATGGGAACATTCCCTTTTCTGTGGGAGCTGCAATGGGAGCTTGGGAAAGTTCTGGGAGCTTTGAAGACTTCTTTTTTTGGAGTTCCCGCGTTCCCTGGGGTTGGGGAATACAAAGCATGTAGACAAATAAGTTGAACTGCCCAGAAAACATGAGGCTTTGTTGAAACCTTCGCAGGAAGAAAGGCCAAAGACATCCCTAACACCGATATCCTTAATTGAGAAACTGGAGCAATCTCTTGATGGGTTAAGGACGTGTGTGACACCTCAATGTAAGGGTGATATCTGGGATGTCATGTTGATGAGTATTTATTTTTTTGTTTATGTATATGTATCGCAGAAGATTGTGTGCATATTGTATGTGGCAGTCAATGTTTAACCATTAGAGTCGCTTTACTTTTTCTCATAAGAATAATTAGAGAAACATAGGTAAAACTGTTCCTTTGTATTTTTAAGGCAAATTGTTTCAAACACTAGTCATGTGTCAGAGAACTGATAATGAACTTGACATTTTAATATTTTATATATATAAAAGGGAGAGGCTCAAGAAGAGAGACACCTAGAGAATATATTTATATATAAGAGAGATTATATATTTAAATTGATTTTAATATTTGAATATTTTGATTTAACATTAATATTGATTATTATATAATTATATATTTTTATATTTTTCTATTATATAATATCACTGTTCCCGATTAGCCGTTTCCTGTAAATTTTGGGGAAACCTCTAGCCGTTCCCGACACCCGTACCCAAGTTCCCACGTTCCAGAAACTCGTGCAACATAGCAAATATATGACCTCCCAATGAAACAAATATACTAGTCAACACTTTTAGTGATTTAAAATTGAAAAGAAATACATACAAACACAAAAGATATATGTTACAAATATATGAAATTATCTCTCACAAATCAAAATGATATATTGGCCAACGTTTTCCAGCGAAAAGAAATGTGAAAAATATATATTTAACATGGAAATAACAAAGATGAAATTCATAAATCGAAGAAATATAAGTAAATTTATTACTATGTTCATTGTTGATATTCTCGCATAATGAAGATAAAGATTATCGTGAATTGGGTGATCACTGAGACCTTAATTACAAAGAGAAGAGTAATAACTTGAAAGATTGTGATCCTTAGGGTGGTTCAGTAATTACGCAATTTTATCGCATTAGATTTTCTCGTTGTTTTGCTTAAATATAAACATTCAGAGGTAATACAGCCTCCACTAAATAAACATCGTCATTTTATCAATCTAGATAATGGAGATTCAAGGCTCCTCAAAAATTCGTTCCAAAAATTTAATCCATTTAAGAGTGGGCTCCATCTTGAATTACTTCAATGAAAAGGCGCTTCCTAGGTCGGTGATTCAACACTGGATTCATGTGCGGGCTTTGCACCCATCCACACTCTAACCAAAGATTTCTTCCTATTTTAGTTCAATGACCCAACACTTTACCCATATGAATGAAATCATGCTTGGGTCATTTTACTCATATGAATGAAATCATGCTTGAGACCCACAAACTATTGATTATTGAATTGAAAAAAATTGCCCACCTACCTTGCCCAGTATAAGTAGATTTCCCACGCCTTTTGATGAAGTTATGGCTTGCCCTAGAGAGGATTGCATCCCCTCTAGGGGAAGTTATCTACCATGAGCCTTACTGATTTTCCCACCCTCGGCCTTAGTATGAGGCAATGTTATCAGAACCAAACCATTGACTAAACATGTAGACCCCCCAAACCAATCAGAATCTGACGGGAACCAATAAAAAAAATCAAACCAAAAAACCAGTCGGCCAAAAAATACAAAAAATATTCTAAATTTAAAGAAAATCATATATATCCATGTGCATCGTGCATCCATATGAATCCAAACCATTTATATACAAATACGCAGAAGTTCTCAAAAACATAGTGCAATCCATCTCTAAACCAAAATTACATCAACAAACAACTTCTAAATACATCAACAATTAGGTTCTAAATGGCCTCTAGTATAAAAAAAAATCATGTTACAACAAATACTGACATATTATCAAAATCATTGCATTAAAATAGGAAAGAAAAACCTTAACACGTCAATTCAAGATTTTTGTTTCGCGTGATGGGTACATTTTACTAGGGTCATGACAAATAAGTTCAACAATCAATGCCACTAACATCAAGGTCTATGAAAACAATCCAATGGAAACATTGGAATCCCCCCAACCTTAAAATCTTTAAAAAAATCATTCTACTGGATTTTGAGTGGGATCTAAAATTCTACTTTTTCCAAATAAAAATAAAATCATTGTAGTGGGATCTAAAATTCTACTTTTTCCATATAAAATCCAATGAGGTAAAAACCACTCTCAAACATCCTAAAACGAATAATGGTAATGTTAAGAATTTAAGTAAAAGGATCACTTTTTACTATAAGCATTTAACATTACCATTAATTGCATAGCAATAGTAAGGCCCTAGACTTGAATATTAGCATGCTCCACTCAAAAATTATTGTTGTTATTTTTTTTCTCCTTTTTTAGGAACAACCTTCCTCACATTGTATGGAACTAGACAGTCTGGTACTAATATGGCCTTTCCTAGTTCCACCAATTTCGGTCTTGTTCCAATAACACTGATATGGAGTTTGCATTAAGGTTTGCACACCTAAAGACCTCAAGACATTTGTGCTCATCATAGTTGGTAACTAGGTCAAAGCAAACAAGATCAATATAACACTTATACCAACATGTACTTTCACTCTCAAATCATGAATCATCGCATATGTGGCCATTTATGACCTCGATTGACCAAGAGGGGGCCTTGCCAACCCAAACCTCTCCTACCCCTAAGGGAGGTAACTCAGTGAAAGCTTAGGATGATTACTAATTTTTAAATGAACCTAAAACATTGAAAATGGGCAATGTGGACATACACTAATCAATGCTAGTGGGATATTAAATCTAAACTTGTAACCACTATCTAACATTGCCTTCTTTCACATGTGCCATCACTTATCCCAACATCTATTTTCACTCTCAAATCATGGATCGTCGTATATGTGACCATTTATGACCTAGGTCAATGAAGAGGTGGGCTTGCCCTCCCAAACCTCTTCTACTCCACCCCAAAGCTCCTAAGCAATGAATGCTAGTCTTCGCAGCTCAGAGAGGTATTTCCATGAGGGTATCTACTTATGGAAATCATCATTAAATGTATCTTATGCTTTTTCCAAAAGTTCATTTTATTAATTAATTAATAAAATAAATGTTTTTTTACTAAAGTGGGTCACTTAATCATTTAATTAAAATAGATTCATTGATCTCACGGTTAGATCATTAAAGATTTAGGTTTTTGGCTTATGTCAAAGTTATAACAGAAAGAGAGGGCCCAGGACAAAGACACGTGGAGAGCATTCATTTCACACGTCATGTGAGTGAAGGAAAAAATCAAAGATATAATTTTCAACCATTGATGATGAGTTTTAGCAGTGGTTTAGTAAGTAGACATCCAGGCAAGGAGAAAAGAAATCGTACAGCCCAGCAGAGTAGGCAATACAGTCCTCTATACGGATTTTGTACAGTTATATGGATTGCAACACAGGTCGCACGTTTGGTGTAGATATGCTTCGATTTATGTGCATAATGAAAAATTTTCAGTCAGAGCTACTTTACTTGTAATTGAGCTCTTGTAAGTGCTAAAGATATTTTGAATAATGAATTGATCTAGAAGAGGAGAAATAATTATGCACTATGTTTAATTGCTTTTCTTGTTTTCAATAACAAATTGATCTAGAGGACGATAAATAATTGTGCACTGTGGGATTGTTTTTCTCGTTTTCCACTACATGAAAGAGTTAATAATTCCAATAAGTAACTAGATCTAATCTATTTGCTTAGATAGTTGGTTTTAGGATAATTTAACATGGCATCTGAGCATTTGCTCAAACAGAGAAAAGCAAATCTATTGTTTTTCAGGTTACTTCAGTGAGCTAGAGAGATAGAGCTAAGGAAAACCGTGTTAATAACCAATGTGGAAGTTGAGAATCGACTTGATGGGGTTTCGAATTTATTGCCATGGAAGGCAAGAATCTCAATGATCTTGAAGGAGGAAGGCTTGTGGGAATTCATGTCCAACCCTCCTCCACCACGCAAACACGCAAACACCAACAGTAGTAGACGCTACAGTGCAGGCAATGTGGGATAAGAAGGAGCACGACAACGTGGGATAAGAAGGGCATAAAGGCACAAAGGTTGATCCTTGAAGCTATTAAGGATCATTTGATTTCGCATGTTACAAAGAAAACTATATATAAGGAGATATTTGATGCCCTGGTATTGCTTTTTCGAAGCGATGACATGAGTCAGAACATTATTCTCAAACCGAAGCTCAAAGAGTGCAAAATGAACCCCTCCAACTATGTGACAAGCTACCTTATGAGGATCAGACAAATCTGCAACCAACTTGCAGTAATTGGAGAGGCAATATTGGATGTAGAGCTAGTGAATATTGTTCTAAATGGTTTCATTAAGGCTTGGAAACCATTCATCATGCGCATTTGTGCCCGTGAACAAATTCCCAAGTGGGAGGGACTTTGGGATGAGTGTATCCAAGAGGAGACTCGTAAAGATTTTAGGACCAACAAGCAAGGAAAAGGAGAAGCAAATGAAAACTTGGCACTGGTCAGCAAGATGAAGAAGACCAAGAGGAAAGCTTTCATCAAGAAAGGTGGAAATCAAGGAGGGGCAATAGTCTAGGGAGAAGAGAGATATGAGCAAAGATCAAATGCTATATCTGCCATAAGAATGGCCATTTTTTTCTCAATGTCCATAGAGGAAAAAGGGCAAGGGAAAGTCACAGAAAGTTGCAACAACAACAAAAACGGTTGACCAAGCCTACTTCCAAGTTCGAGAGTCACTTTTTGTTGGAAATATAATAGGCATGGTTGGTATTTTTCATCAAAAGAAAAAGGAAATATTAGATTTGAATTTAATGGCTCAAAAAATGTCAAGTCAGCCTCCTCCTTGATCAAGTCAGCCCCAAGTCAGCTAGGCCCCTTGGAGGCACACTTTCGACCACTTTGGAAGACTATAAATATGAGACCTCTCCCCCTCACTTTGAGGATCAATAAGCTCTTGTTTTATCTTTGTTCCAGTGAAGAAAGGAGTATGAGGAGGCCGAATTTCAAGAGGAAGGAGGAGAGGCTTGGTAGCTCTTGTTACTAGTTAGATGTTATCTTGATATCCTATTTCAAGATTTATTGATGAACATTGAACTATCTCTCTCATAAGGAAAGATTTTTGGGTTTTCCCCTTGTGGGTTTTGCATTGGCCTCAAGTGTAATTTTTTGTGTCTCTTGTCTCATTGTCTCATAGTTATTTTTACTGCTCTTTCATATTTGATGGTTAAAAATTTCTTTTGTATAATTGCTTAATGATATTGGATGTTATATAAAATTGATGCTAATACATCATTGGAAGTAGTTATCTGTTGAAGGAAATTGTTTCTGGTTTCTATGAACCCTAGAAAAATCGACATGGTAATAGAGGTCAAATTAAAGAGCAATATTAAAAGACCTGGAAAGTCGATTCGTGTTTTCTTTCTTGTCTTGGGATCCAGATGGTCGTGTTGACTAAGGTCTATTCGTGGCATGCGTCCTATGATGAATATGTGATGTGGTCGAAGGTAAAAAACAGAGTGCTAAGAAGAGGGTCGAGTTGAAGCTAGGATACAAGGCCAAATTAAGGCCGATTTGTCTCAAGAAGCAGCGAGGTAATTTTAGAGGGTTTCTTTGTTGGCCGAGTTTTGTGGTGGTTCATGTGAGCTCCCTATGGCATCATATCTCTAATTTTGCCCTCGCTTAGGTTGTTGATCTGGAAGGTCAAGTAGAAGTCGAAGTCACCTATTTCACTGCGGAACTAAGACACCTATCTTCTATAAAATTTTGAGAACCTAAGGCTCTCATTCTCTGTGGAAAGTTGCGAACCTATGGCACCTTCTTTTATGTGGAAACCATGCGAAGTTTATGAAGCACATTACACGAATGCGAAGATTGAGACTAAATATAACTCTGTAAACTACCTTTATGGTTGAAGTTCTTCGCACAAGAATTTTTTGTGGCTCGCATTCTCCTCAAGACTATTTGGGGCTCTTTCGACAAAACATGTGACAAACTGTCATTCTGTGAATGTTTGGATGAGCAAAAACGTTGGCCCATGACTAGCAAAGATTACGACTATTATAATCTCATCATTCAACCGATGTGCAGTGGATTTGTAAAGTCTGGAAGTATTACAATTGATGTTAGCGTTGTCAATGTATTTCATTGACTCGGCTATATATGCATAAACCTATCTCCATCTGATGATATGAATGGGGTACAAATCAGCACAATGTTACAATACGTCGGCATAACAAGCAGTGGTGTGGAATAAAAGTCTTTTATAATTCATATGTGTTGGCTATTTGTTTCATGAGCTCGTTTTATTAATCATATGCAGCTCGTGTTAATAGTAATCTGGGGGCCAAGATTTCATCTGAAGCGATCCAACAAAAATAAATGTTTGCAACCCTTTTTTCTGACATAATCTTCTCCTTGATCTAAAGGTTATATGCAAAGATTGGATGTAGTACAATTGGAGCCTAAGTATAACCTTCTGAAACAAATAAAGAGCGATATATATTGTTTGAAAAATAGTGTTATAGAATAAGAATTGATCATTGTAATAATGTTATACTGTGTAGGTGACAAGTTTGAGACCTATGCACAAGTCCCTGGTGACATCTAAACCCTAAGAAGTTTGAAATCATCTTTGTGATATGTTTGAGCTCATCTTAGTCTGTGGAGGATTTGCTTCTACGATGTGACCAGCAGCCTATGATATTCTTTTCTATACATAGAAGAAAGACAAATTACACTAGAAAGAAGTTGACCTGATTGAATATATATATATATATTCCTTCCATCATTATAAAAGGGAACAAAAGAACAAAGTTTGAAGGCTCAAATTTAGAATATGTTGAAATGTTTATTATGGAAGGCACTGACATTTTGAGCTTTCAACAGTGATAGATGGCAAGTTGCAAGTGTGCATATGATGTTTGAACATTACCTTGAAATCTCGAGCATTAAACAAGGCTTGGAAGCTTCTTTAAAAAGCGTCTAACAGAGATGTTACTTGTCTCTCTTGATCAAGTCCTATATAACTAAGTACTGGAATGAATATTTGAGAATAAGTCTTAGATCTAAATGATGAAATTTATTGCAAAACAATGTTGTTGTTACATTGACGAGTTTTTGAAGATTATTGCAAGCATTGGAAATAAATGCAAGGATGCCAAGGTTACACCATTTGAAAACAAGGCAAAAATAATGAGAGGTCGAAGCTCCCCTTCAACCCCTAAGTTTGATCAAATTATTCTTGAGGAATTGAGATTTGATCTAGGGTTTGGAAGATTGAAATGTTTTGGATTTGTAAAAAAATCCCTAGGGTTCGCTAAACAAATCCCTAGGCTTGATCACTCATAATGATGATATTGAAAAACAAGAATGATGAAGTTGAAAAAAAAAGTAGGTTTGTAAACCCTAGACTAAACTTGAAGAATTATTAGGGTTTGGAATCAAAACCCTAGATAAACAATTGATAACCCTATCTAGGGTTAGAGATGAAAGCCTATGACTTGTGGATTAATTTCTTCTGATTAAAAGAAAAAACCCTAGCTCGTAGAAGAAATAACATCTTTATGATGAGGTAGATTTGCAAGTTGAATGCAAGAAGGCTAAACATCGAGAGAGAGTCGACATGTTCTCAAAAAGATAAGTATCTTGTATTTCTCTTATTTTAAATCACTAATGGTGTTGTTTTTCTTCTTGTCCTAGTATATCTTATTTGGTTGTATTTGTTCTTCCTTGGCCTCCTAGTAAGGATTGCGGATATATGATGAAACTTGTCAAGGTTGTAGCAATAAATGTAAAGATTGGAAGAACATGTCGAAATATGTAACTAGGTTCGGTCTTCATAATGACATGTGTAATCATGATTTTATGTAATTAATGTAAAGAAGAGAAATAAAATTATTTTATGCTTGAGTCATCGGTTTCAAGCTCAAGGAATTTTATTTTATAGATCTAGCTCCCATTGTGAGCTATTAGGATTGATCATTAAGCCATAAAGTCAATTAAGTCTTTGTCATGTATGAGAGACCCTTCTTGGGCATGTTACATGTTTATTTGAGTTATTGTAAGAGTCAAAAGACCCTCCAAGGCCAAGTCCAAGTGCTACAAGCAAGTCAGCCTTAAAATGAAGCAATAAGCATGAGGATGCCACCTATATATAGGGCACTCGACCTCATTCAAGAAAATACATCTCATCACACAAGAAGTTCAATAAAAGGAAGAAGAAGAAGCCTCACATCCAAGGGAAGAAGGGAAGATAAAGTTCGAAGGAAGAGAAGGGCTATTTTGGGGTAATCTTGCTCACACGTGCGAGAAAGGAGTAGGGAATCTACTTGTAGCAGAAAAACTGAAGTGCAGAACTCTAGAAAGCCAAATCAAGTCAAGGAATTTATCTATCTTTCAAGCTGAGCTCCTCTAGTCAAGCGAAGGAAGAAGGGGGCAGAATTCACCCTAAGTCTGCCACACGTGTGAGAAGTACAGTCCATCGCAGAAGGCCAAGAGCTGCATTCAAGGGCATCGAAAATTCCATTCTATTATAGCAGGAGCGAAGGCAAGAAGTTAAAGAAGAAAATTGCAGCAAGGTGACTTGGTGTTGGAGAAGTTCTTGTTCAAGGGTCTAGATCATGGAATTCATCAACTGAAGATTCTATAAGAAGAATTTGATGGGTTTTCCTCACAAGCTTGGAGAGGTTTTGGCCCTAGCTGATAGCCTACATCATGTGTCCTTTGTCTCCTTGTTCTTTATGATGTGGTAGTTATTTGATGAAGAAGAACACATAATAATAATCAAGAAAAATAAAAACTTAATTAAGAAAAATAAAAAGTCTTCACAAGTAGTTATCATTGTTAGAGAAATCTCGTCATCTCTCTGCCCTAGATTTTTCAACATGGTATCGAAGCTAAGGTGACAAATCAAGGAAGGGCAGCTCAACAAGGGACACTCAAGCTCTCAAAGATCAAGGTTCTAGAAGGATATCAGGGGCATCAAAGCATCAAGAATATCCCATCATCTTTAAGGCTTTTCGAAGACAAGGACTACATCATCTTGAAGAAAGTATCAACACCCTAGCTTGTTCAAGGAAAGAGTCTATACTTGAAGCATTCTTGGGAATCTCGCTCAAATCATCATCACAAGGAAGGAGAGCACAAAAGACCCTACCTCTACTCAAATTGAAGAGATCTACAAATCAAAGCATCTTGAAGTCTACCCATCCAAGGAAAGCAAGAAGAAAGGAGTTGTTGGCATCATCAAAGGATTCAAGGTGATCTCCCTCTATTGGAGTCAAGGATTGCCTTTGAAGAAAACTATCTTCATCAAGAAGAAGTTTTTCTATTATCTAAATCCTCATCAAATTCAAGAAGGCAGCAAGTTGAAGGAGCATCTTCACAAGTAAGTACATTTATGTCTACATTTGAATCTGTCAAAATGTCTTTTTGTAAGGAAAGCAACAAATTGGTTGGGGCTTCAAACTTTCTTGCATGGAAGAAAAGAACAGATTTGAACCTCATAGAAATGAGGTCATGGAACATGTTAAGGGCTCAATCACCAAACCACCAAAGGAAGATGCTCAAGCACTTGCAAGGTGTATGAAAAGGGAAGTTAGGGCTCAAAGAATTCTCATAGAATTCATCAAGGATCCCCTCATTCCCTATGTATCAAGATTAGAAACATCAAAAGAAATATATGACAAACTTGTAGAATTGTTCTCTGTAAGCACTGCAAGAGAAGTAATCTAATTAAGACAAGAACTCTACAAGATGGAGGTATCAAAAGAAGAAGGAATAGCCTCATACTTTATGAGGATATCTGAAATAAGAGATCAACTACAAGAATTGGGAGACATAATGTTTGACAAAGAGATGACTACAATAGTGCTCAATGCACTACTAGAAGAACGGGGCAAATTCACATCATTGGAGTAGAATTACATTGCAATAGGAGTAGGAGTAGGAGTAGGAGTAGGATTACATCATTGGTGAGCCCCACAGTTTTGGAGGACTTTTATGGGGCCCAAGTGGGATCGCTTACCATGTTTCATCATCAAGATCAGTTTCGCACAGTTCACTCTTGATTTCGTTGCATTCTCAGGATTCCCATTAAACGAAGTTATCAACATGCATATTTTAATTATTTATGCTTAAAGTGCTATTTGGAGCTGATTATTTGGAGGATCACCTTAGTGTAATAGCTCATTGGAATCGGGGCAAATAGAACTACAGAGCACGATGATTAAAAGGGGCTTTGTGTGGTCCATGTAATCATGGAAGCGAATTAAGCACTAGTTAATAAAAGTCATTTTGTTACATAGAAAAGGAAAATTTCATTTATTATTTAATTGGAGTGAAAAGGTAAAAAAGGTGGCAAAAAAGTCAAGTGAATTATAAAAAAGAGGAGGGAGTCTCTACACATTCTTGCATTTTCTAACTTGAAAATTAGAAGTTTGGAGAAATTTTGAGAAATAGTCTAGAGTAACTTTCTAAAACCCTCTTTGCTGGTCGCTAGTTTCAGTGTTCAAACTATACACCCTAGCCAGTTTAGGAGCGGGATCACTCAAATTATGACATTGTGCTTTAGTGGAGAAGAAGATTTTGGGCAAAGGAGTACGTCCATAGTGTTATCAGTTGATTTTATGCATTAATTTTTGGTGTTCTGCAATTCTTATTCAGGTTGAACTTTCATACTCCAAGTGGATTGAGTTCTGAAGGAAAAAGGGCCGAGTTCCATTCTCAAAGAAGGGAGTGAGTTATCAATTGTTTTCCTGGTCGAGTTTCCCTCTATTGCCGGCCGAGTTTGTCCTTTGGAAGGGTTTGAGTTCCATATCTTTCTTGTTGGTCGATACACTGTCCAAAAGGAGCCAAGTTACTTGTTATAAGAGGCCGAGTTTATCACTCTTAGGGGGGTCGAGTTCATATGTTTGCTAGTCGAACTCTAGCCACTATTTGGGGCCGAGTCTGCCACTGTGGAAAAGCCTGAGTTCACATGTTACCTGAGTGGAGCTGACTGCTGTGCTTGGAATGTATTCTCTGAGCCTATATACTGTTGTTGGTGACTCGAGTTCCCAGCTGTGTATATCTCCCTCTGAGGCTGAGTTCTGCATTTGTTCTAGATGAGAAGTTTGTTGTTTATAAAGAATACTCTCCTGCATTGTATATACCACATCTGCTGGCTGAAAATATAATATTATCAGTTCTGAGTTTAGTTGTCTATTGCTGTCATAATTCTGGGTTGCATTGATGAAGAAAGAGTGATCTGCATTTATTCTAGCTGAGAAGTTTGTTGTTTATAAAGAAGATTCTCCTGCATTGTATATACCGTGTCTGATGGCTGAAAATATGATATTATGAGTTCTGAATTTAGTTGTCTATTGCTGTAATAATTCTGGGTTGCATTGATGAAGAAAGAGTGATTTTTTATTGCTGTAGCAAATACATGCCAGTGGCATTTGCATTCCTAAGTTTAATAAAAAACATTATACCGTTGTTGAAGTGTGTTTGGAGCCTTCATTTATCACTGTATTTATTCATTTGAAATAAAAATAATGGTAAGTGCGCCTGCAGTCATGAGCATACAAACGTTTGATAAAAGTCCACAGTGCTGAAAAACCAAATAAACTCGGAAGTTTTCAGTAAAATTCTAAGGTATCTCGAGGGAATATCTTACAGTGGTATCAGAGCATGATTTTGGCCAGCTGTGAGACGAGATCAAGGTGATAGCAAAAAGAAGAATTCCAGAACCAAAATCAGAAAGGAAACTGAAGATAACAAGGAAAAACACAGCAAGAAAATCTTGCAAGATCCCTTCAAAAATTTGAAGAATATAACAGATATTTCACAAAACTGACAGAGCACATGGAAGTATATGGGTATCATCAAAGGTGGCAAAGAGAAAAAGAAATTGCAGATCCGTAGATGGAGATAAAAAGAGCACAACTACTGAACAAAACCCCAGTGTTAATACTACAAGTATAGAAGAAGCAATGATTGAAGGTGAAAACTATGATTCAACCTCCTAGGACGAATTGGGAAAAGTCATACCCGTTGAAGATAAAGCTAGCCCAGATTCAACCCAGCAGGTTGGCACAAGGGTTTGGAACGAAGGAGAGTCAGATATTGCTACAGAAAGTTTGTCATCATTTAGCAAGATTGTTGAGTTGGATGATGGGTACAAGGAAAATCACGACGCCACCTTTGTTTTGTCAAAAGTTGATGATGATCCTTTGTTTGGGATCAATGTTGCCCCAATTCCCAATCAGGGGGTGTGCAAAGATGATAACACGCAAGTAGTCAGCACTATGAACCCAGACCCATCAGTTGATTTCTTTTGTGGTAGATGTTGCTCATAAGCTTACTTGCGCCCATAACTTGGAAAACCAATTGAAGATGAGCGCAGACACATGACAGTATGGGAGGAGAGCCTTCATTTAGCAAGATTGTTGAGTTGGATGATGGGTACAAGGAAAATCACGACGCCACCTTTGTTTTGTCAATAGTTGATGATGATCCTTTGTTTGGGATCAATGTTGCCCCAATTCCCAATCAGGGGGTGTGCAAAGATGATAACACACAAGTAGTCAGCACTGCAAACCCAGACCCATCAGTTGATTTCATTTATGAAGTAGATGGTGCTCATCAGCCTACTTGTGCCCATAACTTGGAAAACCAATTGAAGATGACCGCAGACAAGGTTATGCAGCCATGAGGCATTATGATGATATACAAAGCATTGGTGGCAGATTATTGTTGGAGAAGCGCAGTGACACATGACAGTTTGGGAGGAGAGCCTTCATTTAGCAAGATTGTTGAGTTGGATGATGGGTACAAGGAAAATCACGACGCCACCTTTGTTTTGTCAATGGTTGATGACAATCCTTTGTTTGGGATCAATGCTGCCCCAATTCCCAATCAGGGGGTGTGCGAAGATGATAACACACAAGTAGTCAGCACTGCAAACCCAGACCCATCAGTTGATTTCTTTTATGAAGTAGATGTTGCTCATAAGCCTACTTGTGCCCATAACTTGGAAAACCAATTGAAGATGACCGCAGATAACTTGGAAGGTTATGCAGCCATGAGGCATTATGATGATATACAAAGCATTGGTGGCAGATTATTGTTGGCGAAGTGCAGTGACACATGACAGTTTGGGCGGAGAGCCTTCACTTGCAGACTTTTAAACTCTTAGAAAGACATTGGTAGAGATGAAATCTAACTAACTACACCTCCTTTCAAACAGAGATCACCTACTCATGTTTGTTGAGATGTATCATGATGCGCTAGTAGGGAAAGAGGAAGTTGAAAGGCTTACACATGAGCTTGAGACTACCTAGGATTTCTTGAAGAGTGCCCAGATGGCCCTTCAAGAATCAAAGTTGCAACTTGAGCAGCTTTGTATGGAGTCAAGTTGTGTACCTTCTTCTATGGCAACCATCACACAAGAGGATGTTAGGAGCACTTATGATTTGATAGAGGAGCCTGCACGTGATCTTTGAACACGAGGAGAACCTAGACGAACGGGCACGAGCAAAGAGGTATGTCCCAAAGGTTTCTGATTATGCATCCATGAGTTGTGGAGATAGGTATATTTCAGACGAGGATACATCCATCTGGGATCCAAGTTCAATTGACACAAGTGTAGTGGATACTAAAGGACCCAAGTTGGGATTGGGATCCAAATGGGGTTTCCCATCATATATAGGAGATGCAGGATGGCTATGGCACGGACGGGGTGGTTGACCCAATAACTGAGCGCACAGATCCCTCAATATTTCCATCAAAGTTCCAATCAGCGCTAGTGGAAAATTGGTTTGACAAGGAGATATGCAGATTCTGAGATGTCCTGGCATATTGTCCGTATATGGGGTTACAAGTTGGTCCACATGCTCGTTATTCGGATGAGATGGCATTGGTATGCCACCAGGCAGGGCCTTGGATGGAGATGATGTTCTTCTCTTGATATATTGGAAGCAGAGGCCACCAAGGATTAGCGCAGTAGTAACACCTCCACTAGCAAGTGAGGAGCTTTGCCACTCAGATTTACCAAGGTGGATTAGAAGGGGTGTTCCACACCATAGTGGATTCACTAGTGGAGTGACGAGTACATTGGCACATACACGATACCAGTCAGTACAGGGTGGCATAGCAACAGGCAGCGATATTGTCCGTATATCGGGTTACAAGTTGGTCCACATGCTCGTTATTCGGATGATATGGCATTGGTATGCCACCAGGCAGGGCCTTGGATGGAGATGATGTTCTTCTCTTGATATATTGGAAGCAGAGGCCACCAAGGATTAGCACAGTAGTAACACCTCCACTAGCAGGTGAGGAGCTTTGCCACTCAGATTTACCAAGGTCGATTATAAGGGGTGTTCCACACTATAGTGGATTCGCTAGTGGAGTGACGAGTACTTGGCAATTCAGCTACCCTTAATGATAAGTTGGTTTTTGCAAGAGAAGATCACTTAGATCTTCCAATAGACTTCAGTTTGGCGGAGGGTGTTTCACCTCTCAGTGTTTTGTTGATGGTATCAAAGGAGGAGTTCGTAGTTAATTCGTGTGGACTGTTATCCATGATAACTCCTAGAAATAATTTTTAGTTTTATTAGTTGTGATTGCCATACAAACAAGCCCGGATCAACGGCCCATATTGAATCGACCCGGATGCACAAGCCCAAATCAACGAGCTTCAAAACATCCATTTCGCTTCTGCTCAGTGGGACAGCGAGGGTATTTTTCGGCGTATATCTAGCAACACGCTCATCAAACAGAATGCAGTGAAAGGTGGGACAGCGAGACACTTTCAGCAAGTTTTAATCAGCAAACAACACAGCAAGATTCGAAGGGCCAGACTTTCTGAATTTCGACAAATACAGTGCCAACACTTCAAGCAGTTTTCCTAAATTATTGTAACAGTTAGATAGGTTCTGTTTAAGTGACTTCTATTTGTATTCAAACTTTGATAAAACAGATATATCCCTATAAAGGCTCAATGTTTTATTAGTCAAATAGGATTAGATCTCTTAGTTGTTGATCGAACCTACCCCAGGCGGAAGATTTTGTAAAGGAGATCTCATTCTATATATGTGTGGTTTCTTGAATTTTAAAAAGGGGGATCGATGATGTGAGAACACCACTTTTGTATATTTTTCAGTTAATAAAAATACAGTTTGCAGCAATACTTTGTTTTAACCTAATATTCATTTTTTGTTTCAGTTCCATTCGATCATGCTCCTACGTTGTTCTCAGTTTTCATGGCTTATTTGATTACTTGGAATTCAATGTTATATTGCTCCAACTTCCTTCAATTTGTTGTGATTACTGTAAATGTCCATATTCACATGTAAACCAAAAAATGCCTCAGCTTCCAAAAAATTGTGTTGTTTGTAATTGATTTTCTTTAATTGACTCTAGGCCCAACGGTGGTTGTCATCACACTCTTTCACCTGGAAAAATCACATAGAAAACTAGAGTTAGCCATCTATATTGTTGAGCTTATCATAGCCAAATTTTTAAGTATATTGAGAGAGCCCTCTCAGATTGGAAGGGCTAACTTCCACTCAAAAGTTGGTTTGAAATAGTTACGTTGGGTTGAAGGTTGACACAACCCAACCCTTTCCAATCCAGTGATAACATTTTGGTGCGTCTGTCGGGAGTCAAAAAGCTCAATTTCCCAAATTTTATTTGAGCCTCTTCATTCTGATTCCTGAGGGTAACAAGAAATCAGAGATTCTTGAAGGTTGTGATATTACCCTGTCAACTCCAATTTCAAAAGATACAAAAGATCGAAGCTTCATGGTGACTCCACCGCTTGAAGATCAGTGGCTTGAAGAAGTTCCAAGATGAGTTCTATTGTAAGAAGAAATATCAGGTATGCTCTTATGGATCAGTGTCACATCTATGGTTTTTCAAATATTATGCCTTGTGCTGATTGGTCAACCCATCTTCCCATATTTAAAGATGATGTTGGTCTACATTTGGTTAAATTCCATGTACATGTATGTAGACTGAGGGTTGAGTTTCCTGAGGGTTGTCTCATGAAGATGTTTATGGCTACTCTAGAAGACAAAGCTAGAGTATGGTATGAAGGGTTGCCATTAGGAAGATTGTGTTCTCTTAAAGATTTTCATAGAATATTTTTTGGACATTATGGTTAGTCTCATCCTTCATCACCATTCTTTCAAGACTATCGCAATTTTTGGAAATGTTTCATTCAATATCTCAAAAGTATTCATGATGATGTAGAATGTATGGATGATGAGGAGATGTTAGAGGCACTTTATGAATTTTCTTCTCAAGCTAGTTGTCATGATGATCAAGAACTTTTCCAACAAGCAAATGTCTCTTCTTTAGTTGAAGATGAAATGGATCAGCGATTTGACAGTCAAGTCATATTATATGAAATCCATCAGGATTTGCAGCCTTGTCAATCTTTATGCAGTGAAAGGTATGAGCCAAATCATTCAAATTGTTTTTCAGCCCATTCCTTTTCGGAGATTTTATGTCAAGAAGAAACTCCTCAAGATCAGGGTATTGAAAATACATGCATGAAAATTCTGAACAGTGAGGTAACATGTAGTGAAAGTTGTCTACCTAGACAAGAACTTTTTTCCATTGAAGATCATAACGATGTTGTCCCGGTTAGTGTTCAGACTCAAGATGACATTCCTCAAGCAAAACTACCAAAGGTTCTATCTGATTTGTTTGATAAGCAAAAGAGTAGTTTTGATACACACAATATGGATGTCATGTTTGAAGATGTTCAAGGATGCATGGATGGATTTGTTGATTTACATGAAAGGGAATACAAACCTATTGTTGCCTTTTTATTTGACGATGTTCTTGGAATTAAAGACATAGGACAACAGAAGCCATCAATTATGAATGAATTCAGCGCTAAAGGTTTTACTCATCAAGAAGAGGTGATTTTTCATGATTATCAAGATTGTTTGGTAAGTCTATTCCAGTCATCAGTGGAGGTGGAGTTTTCTTCATTTATAAGCTCGGGTGATGGATTCAGTTTTTATTATGAGTTTCCAATAGATGGTCCACTTGAGAACAGTCAAGCAGCACTAGTGTTGGATCAGCTTTTTGACTGGTTATACTAGAGGTTTCATATTGCTTGAATTAAGCAGGTGCATTTTCAGATGTTAGAGTAGGGTTATTGGTACATAAATAAGCTTGTTGGGCAAGCATTTCCTTCAGCTTTAAGTTACATTTTGTAGTTGTTAGTTTGCGTTTGTACAGCAGTGTGATATCTTGTTGTTTGTCGATTGCGATAAAGTCATTGTCGTCAATATTGCAAGTTCTACCTGCCAATTGCGATAAGTCCTTCTCCCGTCGATTGCTATATCGCAATCGGAGATCGCACAGTCATAAGACCCTCCTCCACCGAAGTCCCTTCCGACTTACGATTGCAATATGCGAGAACCCTCCCGGATGCGATATTTTATGTGATTCATTCTATAAACTGTCACGTCCGGAACATCGGGAAATTACTATAAATCATTGTAAAGGGCCCCTCCTCTGCTTTGCGATAGCGATATGGCGAACCACCCAAACGAATGCAATAATTTTGTGCCATGTTGTATTAAGTTTCGCGTCCGGACAATCGGTGAACACTATGAAACATGGTAAAAAGTCCCTCCCTTGTATTGCGATTACAATACCAATAGGGCCAGATCAACAGCCCAGATAAGCAAACCCAGATCAACGAGCATCAAAACATTCATTTCGCTTTTGCTCAATGGGATAGCGAGGGTATTTTTCGGCGTATATCCAACAACACACTCATCAAACAGAATGCAGTGAAAGGTGGGACAGCGAGAAACAGAGGATAGCGAGACACTTTCAGCATGTTTTAATCAACAAACAACATAGCAGGATTCGAAGGGCCAAATGTTCTGAATTTCCACAAATACAGTGTCAACACTTCAAGTTGCTTTCCTAAATTATTGAAATAGTTAAATAGGTTCTATTTAAGTGACTTCTATTTGTATTCAAACTCTGGTAAAACAGAAATATCCCTATAAAGGCTGAATGTTTTATTAGTCAAATAGGATTAGATCTCTTAGTTGATGATCGAATCTAACCCAGGTGGCAGATTTTGTAAAGGATGTCTCACTCTATATATGTGTGGTTTCTTGACTTTTAAAAAGGGGGATCAATGATGTGAGAACACCACTTTTGTATACTTTTCAGTTAATAAAAATGTAGTTTGCAGCAATACTTTGTTTTAACCTAAAATTCATTTTTGGTTTCAATTCCATCCTATCATGCTCCTATGTTGTTATTAGTTTTCATGGCTTATTTGATTACTTGGAATTCAATGTTATATTGCTCCAACTTCCTTCAATTTGTTGTGATTACTGTAAATGTCCATATTGACATTAGTAAACCAAAAAATGCTTCAGCTTCCACAAAACAGTGTTGTTTGTAATTGGTTTTCTTTAATTGACTCCATGCCCAATGCTGGTTGTCATCACACTCTTTCACCTACAAAAATCACATACAAAACCAGAGTTAGCCTCTGTATTTTTGAGCTTATCATAGTCAAATTGTTAAGTATATTGAGAGAGCCCTCTTAGGTTGGAAGGGCTAACTTCCAATCAAAAGTTGGTTTGAAATAGTTATGCTGGTTTGAAGGTTGACACAGCCCAACCCTTTCCAGCCCAGTGATAACATGGACAAGGACCCTTTTCAGTAGGAGTTGGATTGTACTTTCAAGAGTTCACTCTTGAGGTACATTGGATTGGTTTTCTAGTAGAGAAACTGCTCAAGGAGTTGGTCAGAATTTTGCATTATAGAGACGCTCTACTTGTTGACAATATGTAAAGGACCTCTAGTGTCTATGCCTTGTTGGGGAGTGAGTGGAGCAATGAATGCTTCACGATGATCAGGATGGTTTGGGACCCCAGTATCATGATATCCATTCGTACAGTGGTCTAGAGTGGAGTGGCTTAGTGGCATATTTGGGATGTTAGTCTTAGCTTCAATTTGGGTCGGCCAGTGATGACATTGCTTAAGGACAAGCAATGTTGAAGAGTCTTGTTGAGTTTTGTAGCTCGAAAGGTACTTCTAATCTTGTGTCTTGACTAGAAAGACCTTGATTTGTCTCTTAAGGAGCTTGCATGCAACATGCAAAGCGTGCAAGTGAGTTGCACGCATGTGAATGTGTTGCATATGACATGCATGAGATGTGCATGTAAAGAAAGCTAAATTGATCAATTGATGACTTGTAATTGAGTTAAAGTAAAGAAAGCTAAAGATAGGATAGTTAACTAAAGCAAAGTCATTTATCTTCACTTAACTTGACGAGCTAATTGTGGCTGTCAATCTTAGCTTAGCAAAATTATAAATTGAGCCTAAGGTGAGGAGCTAAGACACAACAGCAACACAAGATTGACAGAGGCCTCTCGGTGAACGTATGCGAGGTCCGAGAGAGTGTAGAGAGATTAGTGATCAGCTTTGTAACTTGTATTTTCTCGATTGGGCCATTATCCCAAAATGAAAGGCCAAGTATGTTTTGTGATTAATTTAATAATGAAGAATTGTTGATTGGATAGAAATAGGTTTGTGTGTATGTGATTCAGATAAAGTAATTTTGCTTTCGCTAAATATTTTGGTTATGAACTTAGTCGATTCAGTTAATAATTGCTAGGGACTGAATACCAGGTGTTGGGTTCGAGAAACTATAATATGGTATCAAACCCCCAACTCTAAATCAATCTCGGAATTACAAGTGTCGGGTTCACGTCAGATCGTCGGAACCAACTTGGCTAGGATCATGCGAACAGAAAATTTTGAAGGTAGCGATATTCTTTTTCAAGCCAAGAATTATTTTTTACGAGCAAAACAAATGCAAATATAAGGAGCCATCTTTTCAAGCGAAAAAATGGGTGAAAATTGTTGTTGTTCAATGGGGTTTGAGATTATTAATGGGTTACATTACGAGAATTGGCTAGACGGTGAAGGAAACTTTAGCCCATGGAAGGAGTGGATTGTTCTATTATTTGAGCAGGAGTTGTGGGACATCGTTGAGAAGACCATCTAAATTACCACAAATCCTACTCAATTGGCTGAGTTTAATAAGAAAAATGTGAAGGCCAAGAGAATAATCTTGGACTCTATTAAAGGCCATATTATACGTCATGCGACAGGGAAAAAATGCCTTTGAGATGGGGGCATCCTTAACAAACTATACCAGAAATTAAATAAATAAATAAATAAAGATGGTGTTGAAAGAGAAACTAAGAAATGCTAAGATGTCTGAAATTGACATAGTTGCATCACACCTAACCAACATCCTCAGATTAGAGATGACTTGGCAACATTGGGGGAAACTATTGATAGTGAAGGGTTGGTCAGATCAACCTTGAGTGGCTTTCGTCCGAAAGGAGATGTATTTGTTGATGAGATCATCGCAAGGGAAAATCTACCTAGTTGGGATAGATTGTGGGATTATTGTGTACAAGAAGAGACAATGAGACATTCCAAAACTGTTGGTCAACATGATGGTAAGGATGATGAAGAGAATTTTTCTCTTGCCATCGAAGAAAAAAAGTAAACTAGAGGAAAGTGAGGGCTTTGCTACCGTGAAAGACATGAGCAAAGTGCTCTGCGTGCCACAAGACAGGTCACTATGCAAGCCAATGTCCATACAATAAGGAGGAGGAGGAGGATCAGGTGGTTGCATCAGCATCAAATGAGATTTAAGACTTTACGAAGAAATTTGAAAAATAATTTTCTCTAGTTACTTGTGTTTCTGGCAGTAGTATTATTGTGCATGAGGACAGTTGGCTATGGCTAGTGGACAATGCAACGTCGATTCACATGATGGGGATGAGGTCAGTGCTCTGCAGTTTTTAGAGACAAGCTTAGACCACAGTGCGTTCGGTGGGACTAGTGCCATGCATGCAATGAAGGGGGTTGGATGTGTAATATTCTAGCTAGAGTCAGAAGGATTTTAGGAGGTGATAAGGATGTTGTTTGTTCCAAGGTTGATGGTACAGGGACTCTTAGTATCATCCCTGGAGGATGTTGGATATAGAGTTTTGTTCCGATATGGACAGGTGTTTCTATATTAAGAGGGAACGACCATGGATGTAGTTGTAGTGCTTGGCATCAGATAAGGGCGGGCATGCAAGTTGTTGGGACAACATATGGGTATATCCAACGTAATCCTAGATACAGGATCAGTGTTACTTGCTAAGAGGGAGCAGGGGGCAAGGAAGAGTGTTTCTTCACGTACTACCAGGAGCCTCAGCTCGTACGATATGAACAATGTTGCACGAAGCAGGGACGTTTTTTGGAAGCAAAGCATCGAAAGCGTCATTTTCCAAAAATCTAGAAAGTAAAGTGTCTCGAAAACGTCTATTATATATACATACACACAGACATATATATATATATATATATCATGTATTTTTGCATTTATATTCAAAAAAACATCCAAAATATCAAATTAGTTGTGGAATACATGAAAATACACATATTTGTACATAAATCAAGATAGATACGGAATCCATTGTACATCAATGATAAATTATTCCAACATCAACCATCTAAATTCTAGCAATTACAAACATACATCAAATTTTTAAGCATATCATCAAACATAAAACATTTAGAAGATAAAATCATAAAGCACTCAAAATACTTGTTTAGCAAGTGAGCAATTGTCAACATGACTCAAGTCCAAAATTCAAATAATAATGTTCATAAAATAGGCCACCTAGCCACCACTAAGTACACACTGAACTAGGAAGAATAAGACATAAAAGTTCAAATTCACAAGTCTAATCTATGACAAAAGTAAACTGTGAATATATCTACTAATCTCTCCTCCTTCCACCACAAACACTACGTGAGCCTCCACGTTGTGGCACTGAAGAAGATGGTGACTCAAGTTGTCGAAGTTGTGGAACAAATGAAGATGATGATGAAATATGTAACTAGGTCGGGTCTTCATAATGACATATGTAATCATGATTTCATGTATTTAATGTAAAGAGAAAAATAAATTTATTCTTGTTGTCATTGAGGCATGGGTTTCATGCTCAAGAGAAATTTATTTTATAGGTCAAGCTCCCATTGAGAGCTTCTAGGGCTTGTTATTTAGTGTACAAGTCAATTGAGTCATTGTCATGTATGAAAGACCCTCCTTCAGCATGTTAAATATTGTAAAGAAAAATTATTTGAGTCAAAGTTTGAGACAAAAGACCCTCCAAGACCTCATCATAATGCAAAAAGGACAAGTCGTCCTAAAGGGTGCAATTCAACCTAGCAGAAAGCCTGTATATAGGAGAGACTTCGACCTCACTTTGGAGACACACTTGACACACACAAGTTCAATCACAAAAGAGAAAAAGGTACAAAGAAAGGAAGGACGAAGAAAGAAGAAAAAGACAAGATATTTGGATTCTTTTTGAGTTACTTCTCTCCATACGTGCGAAGGAATTAGGGCATCCATTGCAGCAATAAAGGCCCAGTTGTAGAAGTCAAATTACGACATCAAGAAGTTCACCTTGCAAATCGAGTTCTCTAGGAAAGAGAATCATCTCAAGTGAAGAAGAAAGGAGAAGGATTTACCACATGTGCGAGGGATAGGGTTTCAAAAGAAAGATTTGTTGGGTGTGTCAAAGTTACAGAAGAATCTGTTGGGCAATTCGAAATTGCAGAAAAATCCACTGGGTAGGTCGAAGTCGAAGAAGAATGTGCTACGCAGGTCGAAGATGTAAAAGAATCTACTGGGGAAGAAATTTCAACCCCACTCCGGTTATCAGTTTTCCTAATCACTCCATGCATTTAGTTTTAAATCCAACCATGATAAAAAAATTAAAATCTGGAAATGACAATAATTTTCTCAAAACACAAATTTAGAGATTTCACAACTGCTGAAATTGCATAAATAAAACATAGCAAAATTATGAAAACCACACACAGGAAATAACACGTGATTTTTTGTCAATGTGACCCTGGAAAAAACCCCCACAACTTTTGGGGAAAATCAGTTTGAGAGCTCTTCTTTATTTCTAAAAATGTTTTTACAGAGAAACTGAAATACACAATAAAAATTCCAGCAATCACAAATTACAACTTATCTTGATTTTTGTGCTTGAACTCCACCTCAAAAATTGTGACAATCAGCAAACAGCCAAAATAGAAATTTTTCCAGCAATAAAACAACATTAAATGTTGTACAGACTGCCTCGAAAAATGTGCCTAGAACTTGTTGAACAGATCGTACAGATTTCAACAGTATTGCTGCTTCAAAATTTGTGCCCTTATTGTTGTCCCTCTTCCTCGATTTCTCTGCTATCCCTCTTCCTCGATATCTGTGTCTTTCTCCTGCTGTACGGTTTTGCCTTGGGATGCATGCCAATAAATGTTGCTGCTCAAATTTGCTGAAATGTCTTCTTGCTGCTCTCCTTCACTTCCTCACTGCTCAGAAATTTTATCCTTGCTCTCTCTTATCTTTCTCTCAAATGCTCATGAAAGAATGAATGATCTTTTCCTCCTCTCTTCTCCTTTTATTCTCTAAATGACCTTTTGGGTTACCCTAACACCTAATGGCTGAGATTCATCTAGATCTAGGGATGAAAATAAATGTGCATTTGATTCTCACTTTCTATTTTTTAACTCATCCACTTAGCCTTTTATTTCCATAGTCACTTTTTCACTTTCTAATTCTTCATTGACTTTAATAAAGTCACCTTTAAATTAGAATATAACTTTACCACTTATAAAGTCACTTTTAAATTAAACTGACTTTACCACTTATAAAATCACTTTAAGAGAAAAATAAAAATAAATTTGAACACTTTTACTTAGGCCAAAGATCAAAGCCTTAGGGAACCACTTGTCCTCTGGTACCCAAATTTTAACACTCCCTCTTACCGAGAAAAGTGTTCCTCACCACTCCCATCTTGTCTCTAAAGTAGACATGCTTGCCCCATGGTTAGGCTTTGGTGAAAATGTTCGCTACCTGCTCATTTGTGGAAATGTACTCAAGCTTGACAGCTCCCTTTTGGACATAGTCTCTAATGAAGTGGTATTTGATCTCAATATGCTTTGACCTGTCATGAAAAACTAGATTCTCCGTGAGTTTTATGCAACTTTGATTATCACAGTAAATTACTGAAGGTCTCAATGCCTAACCAAATAGACCAAACAACATCTTGCAAAGCCATATGGCCTCACAACTAGCCAAACTAGCAGCCATATACTCTGCCTCAGCTGAGCTCAATGCAATTGACTGTTGTTTCCTACTGATTCAAGACACAACTGCCGAACCCAACCCAAAACAGCACCAGGAAGTACTCTTCCAATCTGAATCCGTGTACCCTGCCAGTCTCACTCCATCACCCTGTCTATAATCCAGACCAAAATCCAAAGTCCCCTGCAAGTAACGAAGAATGTGTTTTGCCGTAGCCACCCAGTGCACTCTCCCGGGTTCACACGTGAACTGACTCATAGTGTTAACTGCAAAACATATATCTGGTCGCGTGTTGACCAAATACATGAAACAACCAATCAGCGTTCTATATAAAGTAGGATCCACCAACTCCAAATCAGAAGCATGGAGCTTCTTCCACAATGTACTTCCCTTGTCCCAAGAAAAAATGCCCCTCCTCCTGCTACACCTCCAATCCCAGAAAATAATGCATCAAGCCGATATCCTTCATTTCAAACTCTGAAGCAAGATCTCTCTTCAAGCGCTCAATGAGTCTCTCTGCACCAGTGATGATCAAGTCATCAACATACAACACCAGAATGAGAGGCTCCTCACCCACCACAATGAAGTATAGGTTCGAATCAGCCTCACTCTTTGTGAAACCCAACTGCTGCATGTATGTATCAATCCTCGAGTACCAAGCTCTGGAAGCTTGCTTCAAGCCATAGAGTGCTTTTTTCAATCTGCATACATGGGACTCCTTCCCATGCACCTCAAAGCCCTGTGGCTGCTCAATATAAACCTGCTCCTTAATGAAGCCATTGAGAAATGCAGTGTTCACATCCATCTGGTGGATCTTCCAACCCATCTCTACTGCAATCGATATAATGGAGCGAATAGATGTATACCGAGCTATGCGAGCGAAGGTCTCCTCATAGTCAACTCCCTCTACCTGTGAGAACCCTCTTGCCACAAATCGAGCCTTGAACTTCTCAATGTTGCCATCTGCAGCATGCTTTATCTTGTAGAGTCATCTGGAAGTAACAATTGATTTACCTTCAGTCCTCGACACTACTCCTCCATCATGGCCTCTCTCCATACCTGCTGGCTGGCTGCCTCCTCATAACTCGAAGGCTCGAAGTCAACAATGCTTGTTCCCAATGCCTCTGCACTTAATTTTTCAAATTCTATGTCTGGTTAATGGTAAATTGAAGATAAATTAAGAATTCTGATATAATTGTTAGGATATATGTTTATATATTATGTAAATGAGGACCTTACAATGGGTTTCATGCTCAAGGTCTGTTGAAATTTGGTACCGGAGGACAAGTGGTTCCCTTAGGCTTTGATCTTTGGCCTAGGTAAAAGTGTCCAAAAGATTTTAATTTTTCTCCTAAAGTGACTTTATAATTTTTATAAAGTTAAAATCTAATTTAAAAGTGACTTTAAGTGATAAAGTTACTAAGTCTAATTTTAAAGTGACTTTTATAAAGTCAATGAAAAATTAGAAAGGAAAAGTGACTTTGGAAATAAATGACTAAGTGGGTCTTTATTAAAGTGGGTGATTAAAAAATAGAAAGTGAGATTTAAATGTTCATTTAATCTCAGCCATTGATCTAAATCTATTTCAGCCATTGGATTTAGAGATCACCCAAAAGTCACTTGGATCACCCAAAAGTCATTTGGAGTTATATTAAGGGAGGAAAAGGAGGAAAAGATCATTCATTATTTCATGAGCAGATTGGAAGAAGGAGAGCAAGAGGGCAAGGGAGATTTCTGGACAAGAAGGAGAAAGAGGCAGCAGTTTGGCACACATACCAGGTAGCTCTTTAGCAAAATCAGAACAGTAGAAAGACAAGTAGAACAGCAGCAAGAACAAGCAGAAAAAGTTGATTTTTTGCTGAAAACTGAGAAGTTTCCAGGTGGTCCGTTGGGCTGAAAACGGATAAGTTTGCTTGCTGAAAAAATTATTTTGCTGTAATTTTTTGCTGAAATTTTCTTGCTGTAAAAAGACATTTTTCAGAAATAAAGAAGAGCTCTCAAACTGGTTTTCCCCAAGAGTTGTAGGGGGTTTTTCCAGGATCACGTTGACCAAAAATATCAGTGTTTTAATGTGTTTTAATGGCTGTTTATTATTGTTGATTTTTATTTCTGCAATTTCTAGCATTCTGTAATTTTTCCAGAATTTGTGTTTTCAGCAAA